>ML797156.1:91770-102957 GCA_009831015.1 Picea engelmannii
TTTCAGAGAGGTGTTCAGACTACACGGCCTACCCAAAACCATCATCAGTGATAGGGATAGCAGATTCATGAGTACGTTTTGGCAGGAGTTGTTCAGATTAGTGGGTACGACATTGACTCCTAGTACTAGCTATCACCCTTAGACAGATGGTCAAACTGAGATAGTCAACAAATGAGTGGAAGGTTACCTCAGAAACTACGTAGCAGGACAACAAAAAGCATGGGTCATATGGTTACATTTGGGAGAATATTGCTACAACACCACCCAACATACGTCCATTGGCATGTCACCCTTCATAGCTTTATATAGCTATGATCCTTTATCATTTATGGAGATTGCATTTGGTGACAGCAAGGCTCCAATGGTACAGGATTGGATATAGCAGAGCCAAGACAATCTTAGGGAATTGAAGGATCATTTACAGAGGGCACAAAACCAACAAAAGGTCCAAGCAGACAAACACAGAGTTGATCGTACCTTTGAGGTTGGCGATTTAGTCTATTTGAGGTTGCAACCATACAGGCAGGCCTCCATTAAAAGAAGCGGAGCGGAGAAATTGAAGCCATGTTTCTTTGGACCTTACAGGGTCAGCAGGAGGATAGGGGCAGTAGCTTATGAGCTGAAGCTTCCATAGGGTAGCAAAATTCACAATGTCTTCCATGTCTTGTGCCTTAAGAAAGCTCTCGGTCAACATGTCAGGCCTATTGAGGCATTACCTCCCATGGATGAGGAGGGACAACTTGTTTTGATTTCAGAGGAGGTGTTAGAAGTTTGAGAGAAGAGGCTCTGAAACCGAAGCATCAAGGAGTATCTGATCAGGTGGAAGGATTTACCCATTGAGGATGCCACTTGGGAGCAGGAGCACATGGTTAGAGAAGCAGGTTTGGAATTGCTTGAGGACAAGCAATTTCAAGCAGGGGAGACTGTAATGTCTCCCACCTCTTAGAGAGGTGGTGAGGAGACTCAGTGGCCTAGGCACCCCCGCTAGGTCATAGTCTCACACTGAGGGGGGGAAAAGTCAAGAAGTTAAAAGATATATTTTTAAGTTGACTTAAGAAAGGAAAAGTATAAAGGAGTAAAAGATAACTCAACAAAAGAATAGAAGATTAACCCTGGGAGTTAACCTAACTCAACAGAGAATTAGAAGGAAAAGTATAAGTAAGAGGCTGGGGCACACCTATTACTCAATCTGGTTTTGGATTAGCATTTGCTATTGCTCTTGAGCATTCAGTTTGGGGGTTTTGCTGTACAAACCCTTGTGAGCAACTCAGTGGTGAAATATCCACTCACCTTATTCCATAGCTTGGTCTCGGGGATGAAAGACTCATCCACACCATTCTAGTTTCAGCCCATCTCCATCTAGCGCTTCAGAAGGTAGCAGGCCGTACTGTTCTTGTGTTTCCAGCAAGGGCGCACCATCATCTAGAGGGAGGTTCGATCCAGCTTATCCTGAGGGCCTGGGGTCATTTCGACAGTTGGGTTTTGTTTGCAGGGGTAAGACCATCAGTTTGAGGACTTTTCTGGAGGGTTATCATCATTCTACATTTGTCTATAAATTGGGACGTCTTGGAGCCATAGGGGACGTCCTGTGATTCAGTAAAACTCAGATCTAGGGAGATTTACTTGAGATCTGAGTCCGAAACTTCTCCCACGGGATTCTCATAGCTCGATCTATATTCTTGGAGAGTTTCAAAGCATTTGGAGGCCTCCTTCATCAGGTCCGAACCAGCTAGGGTTTCAGTCATCCAATGGGGCACACCATTCAGTGGAGGCATTCAGATCTACAGGGTTGGAGAGTGGATTTGGGGATTTGGAAATCTAGGTTTTCCTTACAGTTGCCTGATCTATCATTTGGCATATTTCTCAGGATGATTGGACACTTTTGGTAGCAGGGCCGAATTATTGAGGGCTTCAGCATTCTAGCAGGGCGTGGCACTTTCCAGCTTGGAGGTTGAGCATTAGTACGGTTCAGAGCTACTTGATTTAGTCTTTATTGTATATCTAGCCTTTGGAGGCTTATTTTGTATTGTCAGGAGCATTTTGTAGCAGCTCATATCTATTGCTTGTACGACCATCTGAAGTTTATGCCAGATCGGCTATCTATTGTATTGATCTTACATTGCTCATAATAAAAAGGTCAGATCTTTGCTTGTGCTTCTACATCTTGAATATATTGTGATCTTCATGTGTTGATGAATCTTGTATGCACTTAATAACTCAATAAATACCTGCACATCAATAGATCAGTAGTAGTTAGTGATTCCAAGAAAGATTTGGCTTGGGATCATTACAGGAAATCACAGAAAAATACTTCATGCAAGTCATTGAATACGTACTTGTCCATGTATTTGCGCGGTGTCAACTTTGGATTTATGTTATCTTTTTGTGCAAACTCTAGCTCCTTTGTCTTCAACTGGCTCTCTATCTCTGCTTCATTGGATTCCACAGTCTCAACATTCCCTTTTAGATTCTCATTCTCTCAACGACTTCTTGTCCGATTCAACATTCTTTTGACGTTTATTCCACAAATCTCTCATACTCAATCCCATTTTCTTCCAAACAACCGGCAACAGAACCATTTGTTGGATTTTAGTCTTCTAATGGTCTTTGTCTTACTTAGGATACCTTATGGGTTATTCTGATTATATATTATTATCATGGATTGACCCTGGTTTAGATTTGATAAGCTCCCAACAAAATCCCTTTAAAACTATCGACCCCTCGGGTAGACCAGAAGGTAATGCAACACACATGGTGTACTGTGCAGTCTCACTCGAGATAACTCTATGGGTGGCTGCAATACTCAAGTGTTTGCAACCTGGGAATGAGCAGAGATCTGCAGTTGTGCTCTATAATCTTTATTCATTCAGTCTAACATCTAATTATAACAGTCATTCTATTCATGCACGTGGAATACTAGATCTACCTAGTTACTTCATTCATCTAACATTCAACAATTAATCAAACATAAAGACACATACATTCATTCACATAACAAATGTGTTACCATGGTTCACCCCCTCCTGGGCTACATCCACAAATATTTAGCTCTCAATATTTTATTATGGTTCAAAAATATATCACGTCGCGCATGTTTACAATCTTAGGTCTCATTTCTTCCCACATGCTCCTTGATCCCTGTGAGGCTGACTAGATCGCACCAGGCTCCTCAGCCTGCGATCTAACCCTCGGGATCGAGTCACTCACTACTCCCCTAGATCACCAACTTAATGACTTGTACAGTGCTTATGACTCTCTCTTCCTCTATGTACCTATGTACATGGCTCTCACTTTCTCTCCCTCTGTCCCCCATATCTTCCTCTAAGTACTAAATATTTATATCCTTAGCTCACCAGCCATTACAATACATTACAAAATCCCTAACCCTAACGTCATTAGGTCTTCCTTGCATGCGCACCTCACCTACTTCTCTTACACGTGCTACTTTTCCTTCCAACTTTCCTCTCCTCCTTGCATGCTTCTCCTCCAAAAATAACCTTTCTTCCTGACTAGGCCTACATCCAACACTCTATCATTTTTAGGTTTAGCCTTATTAGAGGTTGTGGAACATGTTTCACATCATCCATTTGTGAGAGACACAAAGATTTCGTAATGAACAACTTACTCAGAATCCATAATAAGATTTATATATAATAATAATTGATAATGTATGATGATATTACAAAGATAGGGCTTGCCTATATATATGCCCTTTATGGTTTTGTGAAGAGTCGTGACTTTTAGTCATGACCTTTTATTGCATGAATGTTTAATTTTACTTTTATTTATTGTTTTAATGTCTTTATATTATATTATTTATTTATTGTGACATTTCCCTTCCCTTAAATTTTGCTTTGTCCTCAAAACAATGATAAGGAAGGATGTAACTGGAGAAAGTGCTCTGACTCCCATGCAACATCTTCTTCTGGTATATTTTTCCATTTAATCAGATATTCCTTGATTACTGGAGAACATAATCTCTTTTCCCAAGTGGAAATAATGTCTTCGGGCTCTAAAATGATTCTTCCTTCCTCATCCAACATAGGAAGTATAGTTTGTGCCTTTTGTTGTTGTCCCAAGACTCTCTTTAATCATGATACATGAAAGACGTTGTGGATACAAATTTTATCTGGTAAATCCAACTGGTAGGCCACGTGACTGAGTTTTCTATTTATTTGATATGGTCCATAAAATTTTGGAGCCAATTTATTCTTCCCATGTTATTTAAGGGATAATTGTGTGTAAGGTTGAAGTCTCACAAATACCTAGTCTCCTACTTCGAACTCTCTTTATGTTCAGTTTTGGTTAGCTTGTTGCTTCATTCGACTTCTTGCAACTGTTAAGTTTTCTTTGAGTAACTGAAGGATTTTCTGACTTTCGTCTAAATGGTCTTTTACTGACGCAACTTTTATGTGGTTGGTGGCCAAATCCTTCCATGATGGGGGTTCGTAACCATAAAGAGCTTGGAAAGGTGTCATTTTAGGTGATGTGTGATAAGTGGAATTATACCACCACTCAACAAGGTGCAACCATTGAAACCATTTATTTTGTTTGTCAGAGATAAAACAACGAAGATAGATTTCTAAACATTTATTGACGACTTATGTTTGACCATTTGTTTGAGGGTGGTAAGTTGAGATCATATTGAGAGAGGTTCCGATTTGTTTTCAAAATTCTCTCCAAAAATTCATTTTAAATTTGGAATCTGTATCGCTGACGATAACCTTAGGGAACCCATGTAGTTTGTAAATAATTTTACAAAATATTTCAGCCGTTTGTTTTGCTGAATCCGTTTTCCTTACTCCAATAAAGTGTGCATACTTAGTTAGTCTGTCTACTACTACTAATATTTTATCTTTTTTGTCGGGTATGGGTAGTCCTTCAATGAAATCCATTGAAATTTCTTCCCATTTTTTGTTGTGAATGTGTAACGAGTGGAGTAACCCAAGGGTCGATACATTTTCATTCTTGTTCCTTTGACAAAGATCACATTTTGCTACAAATTTTCGAATATCTTCACTAATCCCTTTCCAAAAAAATGATCTTTGTGCATTATAGTATGTTTTGAAAAATCCTACATGACCTACAGCTGGGCAATCATGAGATTCTTGAAGAACCTTGGTTTTAAATATTGAGTTGGTATTTAAGTAGATTCTCCATTTATACCATAAGATGTCATTTTTCCATTCGAACTTATGATATTGATTTAAATTGTTGATTATAGAGCAAGTCTCTGGTTTTTTTGCATACTCAGTTCATATTTCATCCAACCATTCTGGAATGGCTATTGATATTGCAAAAACTTGTGTTTCTTCATGTTTTCGGGATAGGGCATCAGCCACGATGTTGTCTTTTCCTCTTTTATGTAGAATTTCCATATCAAACGTGGCAATTTTCTCTATCCCCTTTTGTTGTTTGGTTGACAATGTTTTTTGTTGTAACAAGTACTGGGGACTGTTATGATCTGTGCATATCAAGAACTTACTTCCCAATAGATATTGGCCCCATTTTGTTAATGCATGCATGATGGAAAGCATTTCCTTGTTGTAAGTGGATTGTAAGCATTATGTTTGATTTAATTTCCTGCTCTCAAAAGCTATTGGGTGCCCATCTTGCATCAATATTGCTCCAATTCCAAAACCTGACGCGTCACACTCGATGATGAAGGGTTTGGAGAAGTCAAGTGTTACTAATAACAAGGTTGTGGACATAATGTTTTTTAAGTTTTCAAAACATTTTTGTGCTTCCACATTCCATTGGAAAGAGTTTTTCTTAAGGAGATTTGTTAGAGGGGTAGTTAAATGAGCATAATTCTTGACGAATCTTCGATAGTATCCTGCCAATCCTAGAAATTCTGGTAACTTGGATATTTTTTTGGGTTTAGGCCATTTTATGATTGTCATGATTTTTTTGGGGTCTATCTTGACTCCTTTTTTGGATATGATGTGACCAAGGTACTCTACTTCATCCTTGCCAAATGTACATTTTGATATTTTGGCATAGTATTGATTTTCCTCTAGAAGAGATAACACTTGTCCCAAATGTTTCATATGCTCCTCCCATGTTTTACTATACACTAAGATATCATCGAAGAAGACTAAGACATGTTTCTGTAAGTATGGGTGAAATAATTCATTCATTCTCGCTTGGAAAGTGGTGGGGGCATTAGTTAGCCCAAAAGGCATCACCTTGAATTCACAGCGTCCTTCGTGTGTTTGGAAAGCAGTCTTGGCTACATCTTCTAGTCTGACTCTAATTTGATAGTACCCAAATATTAAATCAAGTTTTGAAAAATATCTTGCTCCGTGAAGTTCATCCAACATTTCATCAATAAATGGGATGGGAAATTTATTTTTAATTGTTATTTTTTTTATCCTTCGGTAATATATGCATAATCTGAAAGATCCATCTTTCTTTCGAACTAACACTACTGAACCTGCATATGGACTTCTACTTTTCGTGATGACATCATATTTTAATAGGTCTTAGACTAATCTTTCTATCTCTGTTTTGTGGTGATGAGGGTATCTGTATGGTCTAACCTTGACTAGGCTTGATCCTGGTTTAACTTCAATTATATGTTCAATTATTCTTTGAGGCAATAACTCCATGGGAAGGTCTTGAAATACCTTCTTATGTTTTTGAAATAGATCTTGGACATCTGATGTTCTAGAGTCATCCTTTTTAGATTCTTGTATTTCTATGTTGTGGCATTGGATGAAGTATGGGGTTGCTCCTTTTCAGATCATGTTTTTCATTTGTTGTGACGACACAACCTGTGTTTGTGGAGGTTGAAAGCCATTTAATTTATAACTTTTCCCTTGCCACTTGAATTGGATGAAATGTTCCTGGTGATTGACTAAGTATGTGACCAAGGTTTGTAACCATTGGACTCCTAAAACCACATCTACTCCTCCCAAAGGGACGATGTAAAGTTTTGATTCCAAATTGAAATCTTGGATTTGGAGTTTCACCTTATGGCATTTTCCGACATTTCCAATTTTTTTGTCGTCTACAACCAATACTTTCATATCTGGAACTGGATATACAAATAATTTGAGTTTCCTTGCAATCTTGATATCGAGGAAATTGTGAGTACTTCCAGTGTCAATTAGTACGGTGACATTATCATTTTTTATATGTCCTTTTAATTTGAGAGTTTGTGGTTGGGTAATGCTTGTGAATGCTGCAAGTGATATTCTTAGTGTGTCGTCTTCTATGAGTTCTAAAGTGTCATTTTGGAAATTTTCCATTTCTTCATTTATTGATTTTGTTGAGTCTGATTCGTCATCTTTCTCTACTTAACAAGTGTACAATTTTTTTGAGTGATCTTCAATCTGGCATCTATGTCTAGGGTCCCATTTCTCTCCACATCGTTTACATTTTCCTTCTTTTGTCTTTTGGGACTCTAAACTTCTTCTTTGATCCACTCCTTGAGGTACACTCCTTCTTGAGTAAACCTTGTTGAATCTTGATTGGCCTTCTAGTTTTTCTTCTGCGGCTTTTGCTTTGTGTATTGCTATTTCTATTGTAGGAACCTCATGTAATCTTAACTCGTCTTGGATATGTGGTTTGAGACCACCTATGTAAGACTGGAGTAATTGATCATCAGATAGTCCAAATACTCGGGTGGTGAGAACTTCCCATTGATGCGTGAATTCATCTATGTTGCCTTTTTGTTGTAATCTGGCGAGTTTTGAAAAAAAAAAAATTCCAAGATGCCCTCGAATCTTTTAAAAGAATCATTTTTGAAAGAATTCCAATTATATGACTGAATTCTTCCTTTCCACCATAGATACCAATTGTATGCAGTGCCTTCAAGGTATATCAATGTGTATTTGACCTTTTCTTCATCGGTTGTAATATTATATATATGGAAATATTCTTCAGTTTTGTTAAACCAAGCCATACATTGGTTATCACCTCCATTGTATTTTGATAGTTCAATTTTGGCTTTAGGAGGATAAATTATTAAGGGTTGATGTTGTGATATAGGTTGGGAATTTGAATTGTAGGGTGGCGGTGGTGGTGGGGGTGATGTGTTAGATGTGCCTGAGTCACTTGTTTCTGGTTGGGTGGCTTGTTGGTGCCCTTGGCCTTTTATTGCTTTTAAAATCTCATTAAGATTTTCTTCCCGATGTTGTGTCATCACAACCAGACTTTGTTGCAAATCGTCATTTATTTCTCGTTGAAAGTTTCCCAAACTTTGTTGTAGGTTAACCCCGAGTTCTTGAAAAATATTGTCTTTAAGATCTTTTTTTAGATTATCCATGCCTTTTTGTAATTCGATTCCGACTTCCGTTGAAATTTTTTCTTTAATATTATGGGTCAACTCTTTTTTGAGTGCCTCATTTCTTCTAGTAACTTGTCGTGAGTTTTTTGTATTGACTTTTCGAGTGATTTTCTAAATCTTTTACACTCATGGTCTATTTTTTCCACTTGATTTTTTAATTCCGACATCCTTCTGGTGTTTGGGGTGAGTATTTTTCTGTAATTTTGAACTTGCTTGGAATATCCCATTTTTAATTATTTGAAAAATATTTGTATATAATTTACGGTGGGAGGATGTGGGCTGGAGTGCATGGGAGAGGGGCTTGCGTGGGGATGAAGAGAAGAAGGGAGCGTGTGAGTGATGCATGAGAGAGGGGGTGCGTGGGAAATTTGGAAGAGTAGGTGTAGGTCATGGATGAGCGAAGTGGAGGGAATTGACTATGATATGGAGGAGCGACCAACTCTAATACCAATGTGAGAGACACACAGATTTCGTAATGAACAACTTACTCAAAATCCATAATAAGATTTATATATAATAATAATTGATAATAGATGACGATATTAAAAAGATAGGGCCTACCTATATATATGCCCTTTATGGTTTTATGAAGAGTCATGACTTTTAGTCATGACCTTTTAATACATGAATGTTTAACTTTACTTTTATTTATTATTTTAATGTCTTTATATTATATTATTTATTTATTGTGACACCATTAGATATATCTAGTGTTTTCATAAGTTGAGGGGACCCATGATGTCTGCATATAACTAGGAAAAAGCCTCTTTAGAGGTCACCAAAGCCTTTCTAATCCATTGTTTCTCAAATAAATAAAGTTCTAAATTGATTGCTAATGTATTTTTGTCTTTTATCTCCAAAAATTATAGCTCTAATGTAAAAGAATTATATTTACATACCTTTGAAGTAGATATGCAAAGTTGCTCTATATCTTATTTTTCTATTTTGGGGTTCGTAGGAAATGAATTATTTGTGGATCATTATATTCCTCTTTGAAATTCCAAAATTCATCAATGGTAAGGAATCAAACTACAACATTTTTTTCTTTATCTTCCCATTTTGATGCGAGGAATCTATAAATCTCATTAATGTCTTCATCATCAAAATCTTCCTCTTCATCTTCCATGCATTGTACTAAAATATACTTCAACACACAAGTTGCGAAAGTGATAATTGTTAGAATCTAATGGATGTGCTCGTTTAACCATAGACAATATCACTATTATCACTCAACCATAGGCCGAAGCCACCCCCAAGCACCTTAACCTTGATAGAGAATCATTTCGGAAGCAAACCCTAGGCTAGATAGCCAAACAAAGGGTGGCACACCTTTCTCCAAGGACAACTGTCACATACCCACTACGACGTAATAAAATTTTCGTTCTTCCTCAAGGAACAGAATCCCCAAAGTCCTACGGGGGTCTAGTGAAAACTATTTCTTCCCTGTTCACCTCCCAGTGATCGTGGGTTAGGACCACAGGCCAAACAAACCAAGCGCCTTTTCGTGTTTCGCGACTCAGCAATACCATTGAGTCCAATCTTGAAGGTAGAATGGCGAGGGGGCTTTAGAATGAAATCCTAGCCGTAGATCTGGGCACGCAGATTTTGGTCGTCCAGATCTACCCACCGCTTAACGACAAAGCACTAGCTCCCTTTCTTTAATCTCTAGTTCGATAGGACCCCGTATGCACCTAAATGCATGCGCCTTTCACAACTCGCGATCTCGCGAATCGTGAGTCAAAGACCCTCGAATTTTTTTCACAATTCACCGATACCCGAGATCATGAGAAGGGGTATAGCTTCCTTCTGTCAGCGTCCTGTACGCATGATCGTCGGTTAAGCTAAACTCTAGCTCCTCTCGCTATTTGTCGCTTCGTGAGTTCAATGGTTGAACTCTCGATCCTCCCTTATGCGATCCTCCGAGACTTGAAAGTCAGCGAAGGTTGACCTCCCCTTCGTACTACTCGCAACTCGCCCTTCGTAAGTCCAAGTGTTGAGCTCTCATGCCCTTCTTCCGCGAATCCTCGAGACACGAGAGGTCAACGGAGCATTGACTCCCTTCTCTAGGTGATGCGTGTCCACCCGTTAATCACGCGGGCCCCACCTTGAAGTTTTGCCATGTGTTCTCTCGTGCTCGGCTCTCGACACTTCGCTACTCGCGACTTGGAGCATCCAACCTTTGGGCTCCTACCTTGCGAACCTTCGAGTTCACGAGATCCCTAGATCTCTGCCACCTGTCCTCCTCGGATGGACGACTCTGATCCTCTCGTGGCTTCCCCACTCGCGACTTGGAGCATCCAACCTTTGGGCTCCTACCTTGCGAACCTCCGAGTTCACGAGATCCCTGGATCTCTGCCACCTGTCCTCCTCGGATGGACGGCTTTGATCCTCTCGTGGCTTCGTCACTCGTGACTTGGAGCATCCAACCTTTGGGCTCCTACCTTGCGAACCTCCGAGTTCACGAGATCCCTGGATCTCTGCCACCTGTCCCCCTCGGATGGATGACTCTGATCCTTTTGCCCCTATTCACGAGGCTTAACCCTCATCTATCTCTCTACAGATCTAACGACTGTTGGGTTTCCTAGCTAAGATCTGACGGTTCAGATCGGTCCCGATGCCGCGCCCTTTCCTACTGCTTCTTTGGATGTGGAAAAACTAACGGTCCAGATGTTCTCATGGAGCCTGGGGGTCTACGATTCTGATTTCCTCGCTATTCACGAAGATAGAGGAAAAAGGGTTAAGGCAATTAACGCCCTTGTTTATTCCTTCTATTTAACGATCGTGAATGACCGCAGATCCCCCCGACAGGATCTCATCTGTTGATCAATACTTATCCCTACGCTGTTACTTCAAGATTTTAAGAGGGTCATTCCTCTTCACACAGGGTTGTTAAG
>ML797156.1:124844-176076 GCA_009831015.1 Picea engelmannii
TTATATAGGTTGGGAGGAGCCTAACCTCTTGAGTTATGTTTAGAACCAGTTGGGAACCTTCTCCATAGATCAAGGATCTGTTGATGAAAACAAGAATTCGAGCACAACTGCCTCCTAATCTCGAATGTTCCTCCCCTTATTCTCCTCAACGGGCTAACAACTGACCCAGATTAGGGAGCGCTCCTTTAGAAGGGGTCTCAGAGCGTTGTAGCGCTTCTTGGCAAGCCTTGAGGGAGCGCCAACGCTCTTAAGATGAGCAGCGCTCCTCCAAAAGGGTCTGGGCAGCGTTATAACGCTCCCTAAGACATTATAGGAGAGCGCCAGCGCTCCTGCAGCTGAAGTAGGGGAGCGTTCCCTCTCCAAACCTCTGTTTCAGGGCTCCTTTCAGGTGTCAAGAGTCATTTGATCCCAGTAAACCAGTTCTCCTCCTTCAAATGTCATTTAAGATGTCATAAGTGCCTCCTTAGTGTCGTTATCATGGCATCACGTCTGAACATCGTTTGCAACACTAGTGATCAACTTGCGACACTTGCGAAAGCTGAAGGGAAGATGTGACACTTACGACGATTGATAGGGACAATGCGACACTTATCCGTCTGAGCAATTTTGACGTGTAACACTATTATACCATTATGAATCCTTGTAGGGGATCATTAGTGAAATGAAATGCTCTTGCAAAAGATAGAATAAACCAAACATGGAGCAAAAGTGATAGGGAAAAACTTGTAATCCTCGTAATTATTAGAGGGGGGGCTTGTAGTAGTTTAAACCAATACATAGTCACCAATGTTGAGTTTTAGGATGTCGCATGGAGAGTTTTCAATTCTAAGAGGAGTTATATAAGTTGAGAAGACTTCCCTAACATCCATTAACCAAGTGTATTCTAGAAGAAGTAAAGAACATATATATATATATATATATATATATATNGGATGCAAGGAATGACATTGGTCATTCTATATTGATTCTTGGATCTAACAATGCAATAAAGTCTTGGAATGGTTTGGGTGTTGGGATCGTGTCTATCCCATGTACCCATATGTTCTCTAATATCATAGGTAGTTGTGAGGTACTTAACACCCCCACTAGCTGAAATGGGTTTGAATAATGCTATAACCAATCATGTAGATCCAATATAACTTTGCGATGCTTTATTCCTAAAGGGAACCATCCCTCTAATAAATAGAGACAAGCATTTCATGTCAATCAAAGAAAAGAAGACAAATATAGTCCCACCATAATCTCTAAAAGTAAAACAATAACTCCACTAAATCTCATAGTAAATTAGGCACTTGAAAATCAAATACAACTTAGTTTCCACTTCTTGAAGAGAGCATAGTTTGCCAGATTTGTCCTTCAATGGACACAATGACATGTATTAGGGAGTTAGTTTAACGAATTGGAGACAACTTTGAAAGAGCTCAATAATGACAAGTTTCCAAGCCCTAAAGGTCTCCCAACACAATTTTACAAGAATATGTGGAATGTGGTTGGACTTCCATATTTGAGGACATGTTAGGAATTGATCAACAATGGTGTCATGGGTGAACTTATAAATTCACGTCTTTTCAAGATTATCCCTGAAGGTGTTAAAAGGGATTTGGTAGGTGGCTAACATCCAATCACTCTCCTCAAAGTTTACTACAAAATCCTAGCAAAAACATTGGCGAAGAGGATTAGATTGTTTGTGGCCTTGGTAGTTCAAAAGGAGTACATTTATTTTATTAAGGGTAGGTTTATTATTCATAGTCTTATAACTATTTGGAACAATCTTGAGTGGGATCAAGAGACTATTCAAAAATCTTCTTTTTTGAAAATTGATTTTGATAAGATCTAAGATAGGATTGAATGGTATTTCATCCTTAACATGTTAGATTGGTTGGAGTTTGTTTCTTTCTATCATAGATCAACTGAGAAGGGTTAATGTGATTGGTGTCCTTTTTTATCCTATTATTTTGTAATGGTCTATTCAACAAGGTTTCCTTCTTGCTTCTTACCTTTCTATGATTGCAATGAATGCTTTGGGCTATTTGTTGGCGATAACTAGAGTGTAATGAAAAATCAAAGGAAGTTGTTTACCTTGTGGAATCCAACTTCGTAATGTCCATTTTTCTAATGATATATCTTTGATTCCTGAGTTGATTCAACACTTAAAATAGTAAATGCAATTATTGCATTAAACACATACATTCAAAGGATTTCACTATAGAGATTAATCTAAAAGAATTTGCAAACGTAATTGCCAATACTTCTAGAAATTTTGGAGTAGCTAAGAATTTTGATCTTTCAAAAGAAATAAGACTATGTCCGATGATAATACTATTTCAAAAATGTTATGATCAAACCACAAACCAATTACAATTGAGGATGGTAATTCAAATTGCTTAAAAAAGAAAACTATATGCTTCTCAAGTTTGATTTATTGGAGTGAAACAATGATAATGAAATGTAGAATGGGAATTCAATTTGAGAAGAAACAATGATATTTTACTAAAATAAATTATTCTACCATAATATAATAGCCCCAAATAGAGGTTAAATGAAATCAATATAACAACTCTCAAACAAGACTTAAATGAAATCAATATAACAACTCTCAAACAAGACTTAAATGAAATCAACACAATCACTCTTCAAACAAAAAATACCATAAATGAATTTATGTAAGCCCAACTAATTACTACAACACCTGTGGTTGGAGGTGGGTCCCTACCTCCTCAAAGGGCATCTTCATCCACATAAATATATTTTCCAACAATGTTAGCAATCTCCACCAAGATTTCTTTGGACCAAAGATGTAAAGGGAGCCTTGGATCAACATCCAAAGGTGCCTTTGAAGGATGGGCTCTCGTAGAGGATTAAAGTCTACATGCCATCTTTGAAGAACCAACGAACCTTTTCCAAACAACCACATCAGTTTCCTTCATGAATTGGAAACATACCCAACCCTTCATTAAGGTAACATACCTAGGGAAGTAGCCCATAAAAGGCTTCCATACATCATTAATCCATTTGATAACTTCCACCCTAGCTGACGCAATGTACTCGAATCTTCCCACTAGGGCTTGTTTCGAAAGGGCTTCTACCCTGTCCATCCCAATGTCTTCCCCAAAGACCATCGAAAATCTATCAGAGTGGACTTTGAACGTCTTCAAGGCACGATTCTTCTTGGCTTTATCCCATATCAGATTCTTCCTTGCTCCAACCTCTTTGTCTACAGTCTGCAAATCAATACTCAACCTCGGCCCAAGCTCCACACCTTGCTCCAAACACCTCTCCATGCCTCCAACATTTTTTTGCACAGAGCCCTTCAACGACACAAAAGATGAAGTAGGGTTTCCGATCTTCAGCTGACCACCAGACTGAAGCGGTAAAGACGATAGGGCAATAACAACATTTGACCCCTCCTTTGATCCTAACATCTTGGCCCCACACACGCCCAAGTCAGAAAGCTCCACTGAAAGTCAAAAGTTTGGTTGTGGTGGTCCAGGTGGCGAGATCAACAACGATCTATGACAATGAATTTGCCCAGCAGAAGTAAAAATGCTACTCTTCCTACCATCCTTGTCATCCATCCAACTGACAAATTCCTGATCCTCCATCCTGTAGTCCACCAGTGAACTGAAGACCCCAACAAAACCTTGTTTCAACCTAACCCCCAAAAACCAAAGTTGTCCTCTTCTCGTCACACCATTTCCCATCATAAAAAATGAATACAAATAATTATTTTATTAGAAAAACAAACACTCAAAACAAAATAATTATCTTATTAAAAAACAAACACCCAAAAAGGCCGAAACTCTTATCTTGGGATTTGTTCATCCCTGACAAGTCACTTTAACTAGTCGTAACCAGAAACAAGCAGCCCCATACCCGAACGAAACTCTTACTCTTGTCCCAAAATTTTAAACTAATAACCATAACATAATATAGGCACACGGACTCTTTAAAGTTTTAATGGTATAGGATGTTTGTCTCCAATTATTTAAAAACTAAATAACAATCCCAGAAATTGCCAATAATCAGTATGGAGGGAGCTATATAAACTCATGAATGGACATAAATTAGGGCAATTATTTGGAAAACAGCAGCTACTTCTGTTGCAGTCGATCTCTCGTCCCAGCAGTTAATTTGGGAAACGACAGTTTTGGGGTTTCTCACTTCATTTCTAGAAATGGTGCCTCCTGCTGAAATGTCCAAGAACAGATTACAAGAATATGCACAGAAGAACTCTTTGCCATTGCCCGTCTACGACACTGTAAATGAGGGCGAAAACAATATCCAGCACTTCAAGTCCACTGTAACAATCAATGGGGCAAAGTATGAATCCGCCCCTGGTTTCAACAACAAGAAGGCAGCACAAAAAGCTGCAGCTAAGGTAGCTGTTGAAGATTTGCAAAGGCAGGGGTTACTTCTTCAGTTTGAAGTAAGTTTCACTTCTACCCAAATGCTCAAAATATTTTCAAATACTGGTTTTACTGCCATTTTACATTTCGTTTTGCTCTTCTCTGGTTTAGGTTTGTATTGGGTTTGTGAGCAATTCTAGTTATTTTGATTGAACATGACGGATTCTTCATTATATTTGCTGACAACTAAGCAGGAAAGATTACGACCTAAAAATATGCTTGCTGAGCTTGCTTCAAAGAAAAACATGCCTCCTCCAACTTATCGTTTTACAAGAACTTTTACAGCAACTGTGGGGATTAATGGGGCTTCCTACACTGGAGGTCCTGCAAGCAATCTGAGGGAGGCTGCAAACAAGGCTGCATTTGAAGCAATTATGGCAATTGACCCTCAATGTTGTGAGTTTCTGTGGACATAAAACGAAATATTTGCGTTCTCCATGGTTATCCCTATGCGACTTGTAATATCCTTACTTTCCTCGTGCTTTCAATAATGCTATATGTTATTGATCATGCCAGTGATACATTGGACTCCGATTTCAGGTAATTCCTTTTCCCGTGTGGAACTGAGTGCAAATAATGGTTCCGAACATTCCACTGCAGAATGCAATAATGTAAATAATGGTTCCAAACACTCCAATGCAGAATGTGATGATAGCAAATCTGAATCGAAGATGCCAGCTGAGAACTGGACATCTAATAATAAACTCTTGGGAGGAGCTGAATCTCAGTCAACCGAAAATGGTCTAGAAAAGTTAAATGTCGATGAAGCACCTGCTCTTGAAAAGAGCTCAGAAAAGACACATGTGGAGGACCCAGGTGCAGTTGGACAGGGTTTAGCAAATCCAAAGGTGAACGATGCACATGAAGCTGAAAAGGGTATGCCAAATATAAATGATGCACATTCAGCGCCTGTCGAACAGCTTCAGCACCAGCCTCAACAGGATCCTTTCCTGGGGCAGCAAGGGCAGTTGAAAAACGAGACAGGAGATGTTTATCAAGATAAAGAACATGGATCTAAAGACACTGAAGGGAAGCAGCAAGGCAGTCAGAAGGTTGATTCAACAGAAACCATTACCAAGAGGAGAATAACTGAATCTGAAAATGCTGAAAAAATGTCTCCTAGCAACAAAAAGCACAAAATGAAGAAGAGTGATGCCACAGCTTGACACAGCGGTGGGTGTGTATAGTCAGACCCTGATGCTTGGTATGAGACACTGAGAACTTTCTTCAAATTTCCAAATCTTTGATCGTTGTCTTAACTCTTGTTCTATTTCATTTGATTAATTTTAATCCTAAAAGGATATTTAGTCATATCTATTGTGGCTATAGGACTCAGATTTATCAGAATCCTTACCATTTTGGAAATGGAAGTCTTGCTGAACTTTATCTGGCTTCTATCTGTAGCTACATAATCATTAGTAAACCATATTTCCTTGTTTTGCAAGCACCCAAGGAAAATTTATATAAAAGAATGTCACAATCCCAAGGTCATTTGCAACAGGATGTTATGTGATTCAGCTTGGTAACTATGGTATGAAGGTTAGCATTTGATAACACAACAGGATGTTATGTGATTCAGCTTGGTAACTATGGTATGAAGGTTAGCATTTGATAACATCTATTTTCTCGGTCTTATGATTATTTTGTTTCATCTCATCTATCTCTAGAAAAGAAAAGAGMCTGGAGCTGTTAACATTCAATGAAGATGATTGTTRCACCATTAGYCTCTGAACAAAGAGGCATAAAGGATGATGTGTGCACCAACATTGCTTGTAAAAGGAAGCACAAGAATGAGGCATGCTTATTAGCTAGATAATAATATGTCCCTCAAGGGGAGGCTTTATGAGGAGTGTTTTCAAGGGTAGCAACGACTGAATTGCCTTGCACTTGTATTAGTTGGTTTAATGTGAAAACTAATTAGAGGTTACTTATCACAGCTAGTGTGTTCGAAAGACTGATAAAGGTTAGTTGCAAACTATGGTATGTGCCATTGGAGGTTTGGTTAACCAACTAGTAAGCCTAGTGTGATCACATTCAGCTATATCATAGTTCCATTATTATAGTGCTCCTTTGCCTACGTGAGTAATCAGCACGAATAAATAATGGTGCCTTATATATGTATGTGAGTGTATTTATTGGCACAACTCTCTTCTGTTGAGTCGTCTCCTATGTGTCACAAGATACAAGTGTAGTGTTGTAAGTCTTCTTCGATTCCCATATTTGAATTTAAAATCAGTAATAGGATTCTTGTTCATTTATTTTTTTCTTGAAACCTGTGCTACTACAGCTAATTTTGCCTACCATATCACCATTTCCAATACCATTGCCTTCTTCACTAGAATGGCGATGCAAAGAAGCAGTTTAGAGGATAGTTTCTGAGTAGTGAATCATATTAACATCCTCTAGAACTCTTGTTTCTGTGAACCTTTGTAACGGCAATGACAAAGGACATTGTCTTTTTCTTTCACCTAAAATATTGGGAGTAATCTCTTTGGTAGACATTATCAGAATTGTCATTTTCGATAAGCTGCTGTTCATCACACTCTAATTTAGAGTTTATTATTTATGCTACTAGAGTAATTGTAGGAAAGGCCCCTCAATCCTATAAACATGCCTATTGATTACTTAAACTAATGAATGTCAATGAGATTGTTTTTTATTTTCCGTTTTTTGACAAATGATAGACTTGTCCAAAGTAAATCTCACGTTTTTTATTAATTACCTAAACTCACCAATGTCAATGAGATTGTTTGTTATTTTTCATTATTTGACAAATGATTGATTTGTAGATACCATCTTTGCAATATAGTGCTATAGTTCTAAATATATTGAAAATGTATAACTTGCATGGCCATTGTAAACTAGTGCCTTGGGAGTGGAGTTTACATCTGTAAGGATGTATCCTAAATGGAGTGTGAAAATCCCAAACCCTAGGTGACTATAGTCCCTATGATCTCAATTAAACAAGTAATTGTTGCATTTAATTAATGCTGAAATTAAATTTCAGACCATAGCATTAATTACACAATCGCTGGAAATTAAATAGCAGAATAAAAAAAATCGATTTCTCACACAGGTAATTACTCCTTGAAAACTAACTTTTCATTTCTTCGAAAAACTTACAAAGAAACCTCCACAAGCTGCTTAAAACCAACAGCTGTATGGTTATTGAAATCACCCTGAACTGAGCTTGTATAACCTGACTGAGAGGTATAGCCTGTTGGAAAAAACCAGAAACAACATAAAACTGCTGTACAGTCTGTCCGTACGACTATACAGACCTATCCGTATGACTATATGGACTTTCGTACAACTATACAATACTACACTGACTGCTATCTTAGATTGCGTGCTTCTCGAAAACGCTTCTTCCCTGGCTGCCTACTCTTTCTCTCTCTTAATCACTCAACCTGCTCAACTGTTTATGTGTTTGAACTCTATATATTGACTTGTCTTTATAGTTTTAGCTTTAGACCAAAACCCTAATCTATTTCTAAGATTACTCGTAGTCTAAGTCATGCATACATGAAATACACTTTTTAGACTCAACTGCTAAAAATAAGACTTTAACGTTTTAACAAAAGTGAATTACAAAATAGAATTTACTTTTCGAAAATATCTCTAACTACTTCTCACACATTCGGAAGGAACCTATGCGAAAGTTCTTGTTCGAGCTATAATTCTCAACACTCCCTCTTAGTGAGGAAAGAATTCTCCACTAATCCAAGTCTGTCTTTGAATGCCTCAAACTTCCCTTTTGCCAAGGGCTTGGTCAGAATATCAACAACCTATTGATCCGTGGGAATATATTGAAGCTTCACTGCTCCCGTCTGAACCATGTCTCGTATGAAGTGATATTTGATCTCTATATGCTTGGACTTGTTATGAAACACCGGATTCTTAGAGAGTTTGATACAACTTTGATTATCACAGTAAATGACTGTGGGATCCAACTCTTGATCAAACAAATCCTGCAAGTAACTTGCGAAGCCAGATGGCCTCATCGTTGATCCCAAGCTAAAGGAACACCCTGAGGTGTTCTTCGTGATTGTGTAATGTCCCTTTCCAAATAGGAGCTCTAGAGAGGAGGCTTAATGGTCTAAACCGCCCCGTTAGACTATAGCTAGGGCCAAAAAAGGGGTAAACATGGTTACTAGAGGTCACTCTAGTCAAAGGTGTTATGTTCGTAAAGTGACATTGAGCTAAAAGTGGTTAAAAGCGCTTTTAAGCCATTATGAGCTAAAAATAGAACAAACGAGCTAAAATTAGAAGTCAACAAGGAATTAGGGTTTCAACAGTGAATTAGGGTTTAGGAAAGCTATAAGGGAAGGGTCAACGACCTAATCTATCATTATGCAGATTATGACTTGTCATTGAGGAGAGAGGCGCATCTCAGGAGAGATAGTTCAGTGGATTCCAGGAGGAAGACACCAGTTGGCTGATTTCGGTGTTGAGAGACACACCCTAGTCACCGGGAAGATCACACAGGTTTTCCATAATTCTTTAGTAGCAGTTACACAGGGTCCAATAGCAAGGGCGCACTTATCCAGGGTGAGGGCGCAACTCCTGAGGAGGTTCAATGGATCGACTTGTCCCATCCGGGGAGAGTTCAGAGATTCCTCTCCGACCCAGTTGAGAGGAAGGCAAGGCGCATCTTTCGCCTGGTTCCTCGTCAGATTTCGACAGAGGAATCATCTGGGGCGCATTTTCCAGAGTTGGGAGTGCGACACTTTTGGCGGACACATTCGGGGTTCCCGAGTGATCATCAGATTAGATCCAGGGAAACCCTTCCGACCCATTTCCCAGTAGGCTAAGGCGATCATTTTGAGATACATCTCAGTCGGTTCCGACAGTGGAATCACTAGGGGCGCATTTTTCCAGTGAGAGAGGGGTGCATTCCCCCAGGGGGGATCCATCCGGGGTCCAGACATACCAACAGAGGGGTTGGTCAGTCATCAGGACTGAGAGCTAGAGCAGGGCGCACTATTTGGGATAGTTTCCAGGCCATTCTGAGAAGTTTAGCCACCAGGGCGAACTTTCCAGACTTTCAACAGTTATCGTACGAGCTGCCACAGTTCCAGCTCATCCATTGACCCCGCAGTACTAATCTATTATCGGGTATTATCTTTTAATTTGCTTATTGTATTCCAACTAAGATCCTTTTGTCATTTGATCTAGTCGAGTGATTCGTTTTATTCAGCCGCATTCGGCGTTTATACTTCGCAGAGATATCATAATATAAACTTTGCAGTCTTTGTCGCATTTGTTATTTGTACGATCATTTATATGTTGTAAACCATTGATCTTACACACACATTAGCAACATTTCGTAGACTAGCCAAGTCAGGAACATTACAGTGGTATTAGAGCTTTAGTCCTGCCAGCTTGTGACTAAAGACGATGAGTGCAGCAAAAGACCCAGAGGGTCGTGAGCACGTAGGTGACAAATATGTCATTTACAACATGCGCAGGGAAAGAAGGTCTAGGCCTGACTTTCCTCCTTTTTTGCCCAGCTCAGAGGAAGAGGAAGAGGCGCACAGGGAAGCAGAGAGAAGGGCAGAGCAGCGTGAGGCTGAGCGCGAGGTAGAGAGGATGCTAGGTGACAGATATAAGCGACCAGAGGGCAGTGGTAAGGCCCCCATGGAGCCAGAGGCAACCTTCATGTAGGTTATCAATGATATGGTAGCTAGTCAGCGGGCCATGACCCAGTCCTTGGCACAGATGGCTGATAGATTGGCTATAGTGGGCACCCTGGGCACACAAGCCCCACATGCAGCACAGGGGAACTCGGGGGTACGCAGTAGACCCTAGTCTCCTACTCGCACATACACCTCTTTGAGTAGGATTCCTAGACCTTTGTTTCCCAGTTTCCAGAGGGCACCCCCAGTAGCAGCACAACTAATCGATAGCACAGAGGCCGCCCACTCATGCAGAGGACATTGCAGAGTATAGGAGGGAGTATGCAACATTGGGCCATGACTTCCATCAGGACATGACCCTAGTCGAGTACTGTGGGCTTTGACAGGAGGGATCTAGCCCAATTGAGACAAATTGGCACAACAGAGGGCGTTCATCATGAAGTTTCAGTGGGTAGCTGTGGCAGTGATAGATATATCAGAGCCCAGGTTGATCATGCTATTCACAGAGGGGCTCACAGAGCCTTTGTGAGGATGGGTGAAGGCATACAGGCCGTCCACCTTGCAAGATGCCATCCTACGCACTCGAAATTTGGCAGACTCAGTGCCAAAGACTAAACCCTTTTCCAAACCCTTCATACCCCAGAAGGATCGAGATAGGAAGCCATTCCAGAGAGAATGGAAGGGTAAGGAGAAGCTGGATGATGAGATGAGGTGAGAGCTTATGAGGAAGAAGCTTTGCTTCAGCTGCAGAGACCCTTGGGTCCCAGGCCACAGGTGCATGGGCAAGGGAGAGATT
This sequence comes from Picea engelmannii, assembly GCA_009831015.1. Classification (NCBI taxonomy): domain Eukaryota; kingdom Viridiplantae; phylum Streptophyta; class Pinopsida; order Pinales; family Pinaceae; genus Picea; species Picea engelmannii. The sequence goes on from ML797156.1 coordinate 135,686, forward strand.
CATTATATTGAGGTGGCAACAGATAGTGTGGACAATGAGGAGGAGGAGCAGGACAGTGGATCCACTAGCTCAAAGGAGGAGTCAACACAGGCAGAGGAGCAGCCTCCCCATAGACCACCGACACCAGCAAGAGCCCACCCTCCGGTAGTTCCACAGCTGCCTGAGCAGGCTAATAAACGGAAACCAGCAAAGGGAGGAGTCATAACGACCCTTTCTGGTGTTCCCAGGTATGATATCCTCCGGATCAGAGGGACTATTTAGGGGCAACGGACAATCGCCTTGATAGATGGTGGTGCCACCCACAACTTCATTGATGCATCATTAGTATCAAGGCGGGCACTTCAGACAGAGGAGTTTGAGGGGTTTGATGTTGCAGTAGCAGATGGCCACACAGTGGAGTGTCTAGATAGAGTTCCGAACTTGGAGATAAAGTTAGGCAACTACACAGTGAGAGACATGTTTTATGTGGTTGACCTATCTGACATAGATGTGGTGTTGGGAGTCCAGTGGATGATCACCTTGGGAAAAATCACCACCAATTAGCAAATCTTGGAGATGGGGTTCAGAGACCGTGACGAGAAGAAGGTTGTTCTGAGAGGTATGTCGATAGGAGCACCCAGGATAGTTTCAGCCAAGAGGATGGAGAGGATATTCAGGCATGGGGAGGTAGCATATGCCGCAAAGTGCTTGATCACTACGCGGAAGCATTTTGAGGGTCGACAACAGTATCATACAGAGATCAGGAATTTGTTGGGACGACATCAACAGGTTTTTGGGTTGATTCCACCAGGGAGACCACCTGACAGGGGGTTTGAGCACACCATTGAGTTGGAGGAGGGGGCCAAACCTATGATCACACCCCCCTATCGTCATCCTAGGAGGTTCAAGGATGAGATAGAGAAAGCAATCAAGGGATTGCTAGCGATGGGACACATCAGATCAAACAACAACCCATTCGCCTCTTCAGTTGTCTTAGTTTTGAAGAAGGATGGCACCATGAGGATGTGCATTGATTACTGGGCCTTGAACAAGAAAACCATCAAGAACCGGTATCCTATCTCGTGCATTGACAAATTGATGGATGAATTGCATGGGGCAATTTTCTTCTCAAAGATTGATCTACGCTCTGGGTATCATCAGATCAACATCTGAGAGTAGGACATAGAGAAGACGACATTTCAATGTCACTTTGGACATTTTGAGTTCCTGGTTATGCCATTTGGGCTAACCAATGCACCCGCCACATTCCAGTCTTGCATGAACCACATATTCAGAGATCAGTTGAGGAAATCAGTCTTGGTTTTCTTCGACGACATCTTGGTCTACAACAAGACATGGCAGGAGCACATGAGGCACCTGGATGAGGTATTGAGCATCATGGAGGCGGAGTCATTATCTGCCAAAGAGTCCAAGTGTGAGTTCGGTATGACAGAGCTGCTTTACTTGGTCCACATCATCAATGCACAGGGGGTACAGGTGCACCATGAGAAGATTAGGGCTATTTTGGATTGGTCAACACCCAGGAACGTGACATAGTTGAGGAGTTTCTTTGGGCTGTGCAGCTATTACAGGCGGTTCGTTTGGGTTTTTTCTCAGCTTGGAGCACCGTTGACGGATCTTACCAAGCATGGGGCTTTCATCTGGATCGAGGAGTCACAAAAAGCCTTTGATCACATGAAGGAAGTCATGGGCACTTGTTCAGTGTTGGCATTACCAGACTTCACCTTGCCATTTGTACTAGAGTGTGACGCATCCGGTGAGGGTATCGGGGCAGTTTTGATGCAGGGAGGACACCCCATTGTATTCGAGAGCAGGAAGCTCAGTCAGCCTAAGAGGTTGTACTCCATTTATGACAAGGAAATGCTGACAATCATTCATGCCTTGACCAAATTCAGGTAATATTTGGTGGGCAACAAATTTGTGGTCAAGATAGATCACAACAGCTTGAAGTATTTCCTTGAGTAGAAGGACCTTAGTGAGCGCTAGCAGAAATGGGTGACAAAGGTACATGCATTCGACTTTGATATAGAGTATGTCAAGGGGGAAGAAGAACATTGTGGCTGATGCACTATCGAGGAGACTTGCAACATGTTATTTGATGCAGATTTTAGCAGATTGGAAATCCCACTTGTTAGTGGAATATTCCAAGAACAAGTTCGCTTGTGAGGTTATGGATGGGCAGATACAGGATGACAGGTATAGGGTCATTGACGATGTCATATTCTATAAGGATAGAGTTTACTTGGTGCCAGATTGGGGGCTCAAGAAGAAGATCTTCACAGCAGTTCACGATTCACCACTAGCAGGCCATCAGGGGTTTTTCAAAACCTACAGACAGATCAGGCAGTGGTTCTCATGGAAGGGCCTCAAACAGGACGTTATGAGACACGTCAGTGAGTGTGTGACTTGCCAGCAAAACAAGTCAGAGCATGCTCTTCCAGCACGGCTACTTCAGCCACTTCCCATTCCAGAGCATAAATGGGAGAGTATATCGATGGACTTCATCACAGGCCTACCCAAGGTCCAGGGTAAGGACTGTATCTATGTAGTGGTCGACAGATTGACCAAGTTTGCTCACTTCTATGCCATAACGACAGAGTACAGTGCAGTTTAGGTAGCCGAGCTATTCTTCAGGGAGGTCTTCAGACTTCATGGGTTGCCGAGGAACATCGTCAGTGACAGGGACAGTCGGTTCATAGGGACATTCTGGAGAGAGTTGTTTCGGTTGGTGGGGACAGAGTTGAAGTCCAACACCAGCTATCACCCTCAGACAGATGGGCAGATCGAGATTGTCAATAAGTGGGTTAAAGGATATTTGAGGAACTATGTAGGTCGACAACAAAGAACATGGGTAAAGTGGCTACATTTAGGAGAGCATTGCTACAACACCACTTTCCACATGTCCATTGGTATGACACCCTTTCGATCATTGTACGGATATGATGCTCCCACTTTGGTAGACTTGGTTCTCAGGGAGAGCAGAGCTCCCAAGGCCAAGGATTGGATCATAGAGAGTCAGGAGATTCTCAAGTTGCTGAAAGAGAACCTGCAGATGGCACAGAACCGACAGAAGATGAGTGCGAATAGGCACAGGATAGAATGCAACTTTGAGGTTGGGGATTTGGTTTTCTTGAGACTCCAACCTTACAGACAATCATCTCTGAAGAAGAGTGGGGCCGAGAATCTCAAGTCTAGATTTTATGGGCCTTGTAGGATCATGCGTCAAGTAGGCGAGGTTGCTTATGAGCTAAAGCTTCTAGAGGGGAGCAAGATTCATAACTTGTTCCATGTATCTTGCCTCAAAAAGGCAATGGGACAATTCATTAGCACATCAGAGGAGCTTACCCCATTGGATGAGAAGGGACAGTTGGAGTTGGTTTCGGAGGAGGTTTTGGAGTTCTGGGAGCAGAAACTGAGCAGCAGGGTCATCAGAGAGTGTTTGATTAGATGGAGAGGGCTTCCAGCAGAGGACGCTACTTGGGAGAACGAGCAGGTGTTGCAACACCCTGGATTGGTATTGCTTGAGGACAAGCAATTTCGGGAAGGGAGGGTTGTAATGTCCCTTTCCAAATAGGAGCTCCAGAGAGGAGGCTTAATGGTCTAAACTGCCCCGTTAGACTATAGCTAGGGCCAGAAAAGGGGTAAACATGGTTACTAGAGGTCATTCCAGTCAAAGGTGTTATGTTCAGAAAGTGACATTGAGCTAAAAGTGGTTAAAAGCGCTTTTAAGCCATTATGAGCTAAAAATAGAACAGACGAGCTAAAATTAGAAGTCAACAACGAATTAGGGTTTCAGTAGTGAATTAGTGTTTAGGAAAGCTATAAGAGAAGGGTCAGCAACCTAATTCATCATGATGCAGATTATGACTTGTCATTGAGGAGAGTGGCGCATCTCAGGAGAGATAGTTCAGTGGATTCCAGGAGGAAGACACTAGTTGGCTGATTTCGGTGTTGAGAGACACACCCTAGTCACCAGGAAGATCACACAGGTCTTCCATCATTCTTTAGTAGCAGTTACACAGGGTCCAGCAACAAGGGCACACTTATCCAGGGTGAGGGCGCAACTCCCGAGGAGGTTTAGTGTATCGACTTGTCCCATCCAGGGAGAGTTCAGAGATTCCCCTCCGACCCAGTTGCGAGGAAGGCAAGGCACATCTTTTGCCTGGTTCCTCGTCAGATTCTAACAAAGGAATCATCTGGGGCGCATTTTCCAGAGTTGGGAGTGCGACATTTTTGGCAGACACATTCGGGGTTCACGAGTGATCATCAGATCAGATCCAGGGAAACCCTTCCGACCCATTTTCCAGTAGGCCAAGGCGATCATTTTGAGATACATCTCAGTCGATTCTGACGGTGGAATCAATAGGGCGCATTTTTCCAGTGAGAAAAGGGCGCATTCCCCCAGGGGGATCCATCCGGGGTCCAGACAGACCAATAGAGGGGCTGGTTAGTCATCAGGACTGAGAGCTAGAGCAGGGCGCACCATTTGGGACAATTTCCAGGCCATTTCGAGAAGTTTAGCCACCAGGGCGAACTTTTCGGACTTTCAGCAGTTACCATGCGAGCTGCCACAGTTCCAGTTCATCCATTGACCCCACAGTACTCATTTATTATCGGGTATTATCTTTTGATTTTCTTATTGTATTCCGGCTAAGATCCTTTTGTCATTTGATCTAGTTGAGTGATTCATTTTATTCAGCTGCATTCGTCATTTGTACTCTGCAGAGATATCATAATATAAACTTTGCAGTCTTTGTCACATTTGTTATTTGTACAATCATTTATATGCTGTAAACCATTGATCCTACACACACATTAGCACCATTTCCTAGACTAGCCATGTCAGGAACATTACAGATTGCTACACTGCTTGCCCAATCTAAGTTTGTACACCCTTGCAACTTCATTCACCATCTCCAAGATATCTCAGAACATACTCCACTGTGCCCATCAAATACTCGAGTACATGTTTTGTTGCTATCCAATGCTCCTGCCTTGGCTCCACCATGAACTGACTCAAGGTGTTCACTGCAAAACACATATTTGGTCTGGTGTTGACCAAATACATCAAAGAAATTATCAATTGCTTGTACAACGTGGGATCCACCAACTCTAAATCTGAAGTTGTCATCTTCTTCAGATTAGTGATCATGAGTGTGGCCATAGGTTTGCAACCTTCCATCCGAATTCTCTTCAAGATCTGAATTGCACACTTACTCTGCCCAAGGAAAATCTCCCCTGGTCTCTGCCAAACCTCCAATCCCAAGAAGTAATGCATCATGTCGATGTCCTTCATCTCGAACTCAACTGCCATGTCTACTTTGCACTCTACAATCAACTTCTTTGCCTCTGTCAGAAACAAGTCATCTACATACAACACCAAAATGAGCAGATCAATTGTAATGTCCCTAGGGAAAAATTAGGGTATTAGGGCAGATTGTTGGTGTATTTACAATTGTAGCATTCCTTCGACAACCACAACAGTTTCTACTGATCACCAAACCTTAAGCAATGTACACTAGGGGTAATTAATAATCTTGTATTTCCCAGTTCCCATACAAACGGATCATTAGCTTATTCCAACCAATTCTCTGTGTACTTTTATTACCAGCAGTGTGTATTAATGTAACGGTCATCAGGTTAGCAACTTTCATCTGCTAGAGAGCAGGGGGCTTGACAACCATAGCAATAAGAGAACCTTAAAGACTGCTGTAGCAGCAGCTTCAACACATATATGAAAACACAACAAATAATAGACAGTAATATTGCCAAACAGATGCGTGCCATTACATAGAAATTTGCAGAGACAATTATGGCATCCTTATTATGGCTTTTACCCCATCATCATGGTATTACAAAATTCCCCAATGGCTGCAACAGTACTACAGATAATACCACTGCGATAGCCCTATACACATAGATCCTAAGGGCTGCAAGGCAGCTGCAAAATACCTCGAAAACATCCAACTCCAAGGGCTGCAACAGCAGCAGCAAAATGCACACAAGAACAACTGTAATAACCCTAATGACTGCAACAACAACAGTACTCTATCTCCTAAACCCCTCAGAAAACTAGATAATGAAACCTGGGATAGATGCCAACTCTTCTTGACTGCAGATCTGCTACGAATTCCCTGTTTTGCAGCCAGTTAACCCTTCTTCAGTCCTTCACTTTGCAATCAGGTACCCGGCCTCCCCTTGCTGTTTGCTAATCCACCCTGTCAAGCTGCCTTTGCCTTCCTGTAGTCCCACGACCTTCGAGAATGAGGGATCGTCCCTCCCTCCAACTTCGTAAGTGGATCAAAGTTGGGGCTGAGGGTGGGATTGGACCTCCCTAAACCCTCAACAGCCAGCCAACAACCTCCGTGGCTTCCTCAAACAGTAGGAGAAATGAGGGAAGAACCCTCCAATAACCCAGTCGCTGCTGTCACCTCCAACCTTCAGCCTGTAATGATGTAAATCGACCCCTAAGGAACCACAAAACCCTCCTAAAACCAGCTACAACGTCACTGTTACAAGTATGACTGAGATCGGCCTTCTTCCTGGGCCGACTTCCAAGCTTTGTCCCTGCAATTGAGTAGATCGGCCTCAAGAAAGATCCCAGAGCTCTGATACCACTGTAATGTCCACTAGGGGTAATTAATAATCTTGTATTTCCCAGTTCCCATACAAATGGATTAGCTTATTCCCACCAATTCTCTGCGTAATTTTATTACCAGCGGTGTGTATTCATGTAACATTCATCAGGTTAGCAACTTTCATCTGCTAGAGAGCAGGGGGCTTGAAAACCATAGCAATGATAGAACCTTAAAGGCTGCTGTAGCAGCTTCAACACACATATGAAACACAACAAATAATAGACAGTATTTTTGCCAAACAGATGCATGCCATTACATAGAAATTTGCAGAGACAATTATGGCATCCTTACTATGGTTTGTATCCCATCATCAAGGAGGGGCCGAGTTGCTGTTTGGGACTGTGGAAGGCTGGCGAGGGAGTAGCAGTGGTGGCTGAGGGTATTTAGGATTGCAGCGAGCTGTATCAGGTCAGGTCAGGTCCAACCCCTGAAGGAAGTCTGATCCCTGCACCCTGTATCCTGGAGAATGACCGAGACCCTTATTCCTACCATTGGCAGACAGTTCTGACAGAGGGACAGCCATACACCACCAGCAATGAGGATCCAGGTTTTAGATTAGTGTTGTTTTCTGTTATAACAACTATTACTGTATTTCTGTGTGTCTGGAAGTGGGACAACAGCCTTTAAAAGGGTTTTACTGCTGGATATTAATGCTATTACAAAACTGAATTTTAGTATTTGGAAGTACTTGAAATTGCTGGTTATTTCATGCTTACTGTTCACTGTGAAAAATTGGAAAGACACAGCTGGGAAATAAGTTTGTGTAAACTGACAACTGGTTGCATTTGATGTATTTGAAGAAATCGTTATCTTCAAGGTATCTATGAGCTGCTGGAACTGTTAATAGGTAACATGCAGGCAAACTGTGTGTCTTAATTACAGCAAGTTCAAGTATAAACCCTAAATTTTTCGCTAGCGACATTACATCAATCTCAACAAATATGTAATATAAGTTAGAATCTACTTTGTTTTTGGTGAAGCCCATACTTTGCAGGTTTCCATCGATCCTTGAATACCATGCTCTCAGTGCTTGCTTGAGTCCATACAAGGATTTTTTAAGCCTACACACATGGGACTCCTTCCCACTTATCTCAAAGCCCTGAGGTTGCTCTATGTACACTTCTTCTTCAATGATCCCATTAAGGAACATTGTCTTTCACATCCATCCTAAGTCACCTGACACGTCCAAACCCCCCCTCATGTCGCGAATCCTACGTGTCGGACACCAAACGGTAGGACACGTGTCATGTCCACAGGACACACGTGTCTTGAAAATAAGACACGTGTCCTGCTCAGAAAAGGACCCTGGCTCATGTTTTCTCATGCAAGTTGCAGCTATGAGGTGTTTCAGTGTGCAACTAAGGGTTATTTTGCCTTACTAATTCTATTTAAAGAGGTCCCCACCCCCTCCATTTTATCCGCCCTAGTAATTAATGGTAATGTTAAATTCTTACATTACTTAAATTTTTAACATTACCATTAATTGTTTCAGGATGTTTGAGAGTGATTCCAACCTCATTGGACTTCATATGGAGAAAGTAGAATTTTAGGTCCCATTCAAAATTCAACAGACTTAACGGTTTTCAGGATTTCAAGATTGGTAGGATTGCAATGTTTCCACTGGATTCTATCATGTAAAAGGGTATGAAACTGACATTTAATCAAGGGCACCACACCCTTTATGTACCTTGATGTTGGTGGCATTCATTGTTGAACTCTTTTGTCATGACCCCAGTAAAAATGTACCCTTCACTCAAGTATAAACTCTTTTGTTGAACTCTTCTCTTTATCATCGTGTCAAGTGACTTAGTGGTGTATCTGCACACCAACCTCTGTCTTATTTGCAGGCATTGGGTAGAGAGAAGAGTGGTTGAAGGGAAAAACAAAGATGTGGGATGTGTTTCCTGATGATATGGGTTTGGACAACAGTGTTGAGTTGGCAATGTCATCATTTATGTTAGTAACTTAGTAGTTACTAAGTTAGTACTAGTTGTATGATTGAATTTGTATCATCGTCATGTAACTGTTTACAGTTTAATTATTTCATTTTTGCATGTGTAGCAAATGTCTCATCATAGTCCACTCCCTCTCTCTGGGATAACCCTCTCGCCACAAACCTTGCTTTGAACTTCTTAATGCTGCCATCTGTTGCATATGTTTGACCTTGTAGAGTCACATAGAACTCATCATTGACTTCTCCTTCGGTCTTGGCACTATGTCCCAAACATCATTCTTCATGATGGAGGTGTACTCCTCCACTATGGCATCCGACCATACCTACTAATCTGTTGCCTTCTGAAAACTGGAAGGCTCGGAATTTAGAATGTTGCTTATCAATGCCATATAGTGCCACATAGAACTCACCACTGACTTCTCCTCCGTTCTTGGCACTATGTCCCAAACATCATTCTTCATGATGGAGGTGTACTCCTCCACTATGGCATCCAACCATACCTACTAGTTTGTTGCCTTCTGAAAACTGGAAGGCTCGGAATTTAGAATGTTGCTCATCAATGCCATATAGTTTGGAAATTTCTTCAAAGGTTTTCTCTCTTTGAATGTGCTCCTAGGAGTCTTAACATGCTCTTGAGCATCCCTCAATGTTTGAGAAAACCATTGAGGTCTCTTAACAGAAGTGGAAGGGGCTCTTGTCTCCCCCTCTTCACCTAAAGGTTGTTGTACTTCCTTGCAAATCACTGGTGACCTCGACTCAACTTTCAAAGGTTCCTGCCCTCATCCTCTACCATTGGAGTAGGTTCATGAGACTCGTTGGATGCAAAATCTTCCTCAAATTTTACATCCCTACTTACTACTGTCTTCCTCTGCTATGGAATATAAACCCTGTAAGCCTTTGAAGTCTCACTATAACCTACAAGCAAACCCTTCTTGCTGGAGAGCTCCAACTTGGTCCTCTTCTCTATTGGTACATGGATATAAATTAGATAACCAAAGATGTGGAAATGACTCACCTTTGGATTCACACCAGTGAATGCCTCCTTTGGTGTCTTGTCCTCCAAGATCTCGTGAGAACATCGGTTTTGGATGTAGAATGTTGTGTTACATGTCTCTGCCCAAAGAAACATGGGTAAATTCTGGTCATGTATCATGGCCTTAGTAGACCTTATGATGGATTGATTCTTTTGCTCTACAACCCCATTTTGTTGTGGATTGTACGGAACTATCAACTCCCTTGACTTTTGCTTCCTTGAAGAAACCCTCAAACTCCTTGGAGGTATATTCTACTCAATTGCCCGATCTCAAGACTTTGATCTTCTTCAATGTTTGATTTCAATTTATGTTTTGAACTCCTGAAACCTGCTAAAGACGTCATCCTTAGTCTTTAAGAAGTAGATCCAAGTCTTGCAAGAGAAATCATCAATGAAGGAAACATAATACATGCTTCTTGTTATCGATCCTACTAACATCAGTCCACAAACATCTGAATGTACTAGGTCTAGAATCCCCTTAGACTTATTCTCGTTGCTTGGGAAAACAACCTTGGTATGCTTGCCAAGCATGCACCCTCTGCATACACCATGCTGCTCAATACCGAATTCTGAAAAACCTGTGACTATCTCCCTCAGAATAGGCAACGCCCTATGATGCAAGTGCTCCATCCTCTTGTGCCACAACTTGCATAAGTTGTCACTGTTATGCACCAAGGGAGAAACAGGTTGACCTTGCAACCTGTATAAATTACCTTCTCTAACTCCTATCACATGAGTTGTGTCTGGGCTAGATTCCTTCGGTCCGATGAGGACTTGTTGGTTCTTGAATTTCATTGTAAAGCCCTTATCTTCCATAACTGAAACTGAAAGCAAATTCTCCCTGAGACCTAGTGCAAACAAGACATCGTTAAAATCTAAATAATTACCTAACTTGAGCTGGAAGGGAATAGTAACAACTTCTGCTACTATTGGGTACTTGGCATCATCACCAAGCTCAACTTTTACTCCCGAGTCCTGCTTCTTCAAACTAAAAAGAAACAACTGGGCTGATGTCATATTTTAGAATGCCCTACTGTCCACATACCACGCATTCCTCGAAATTGTGTTGGTAGAAAGGCAATATACCAATGAGAAATCAGTCTCAAACTTTGCAGTAAACTCGCTCATCCGAGTTTTTGTAGAGGTTGCTACCTACTTTTGTTGTTGCTGCTTCCCTTTACCCTTCTTATTTGGACACTAAGATGCATAATGACTGTGCTTATGACAATTGAAGCACTTGATTTTACTCGAGTTCTTTTTTCTTGGTTGTGAGGTTGACTCCTCACTCTTTTCCTTGCCTTTGTTGAGTCCTTTCTCTCTGCCCTTATGTGATTGACCAAATAGAGTTAGGTTCTCTTCACCATCCTTCTTGTCAGCCTTTGATTCCATCCGAGTCTCCTCCTAGATACAATCATTCCAAAGCCTCTCAAAATTAGAAGTTTTTCCCAAGTGCAAATACCTTTGACAAATGGTTCCCTTGAAGTTGGGAATCCATTAGGTGCCATGTTCACTAACTCTGCATCTTCAACCTTCTCTCTAATTGCTGCAAGTTGATCACGAATATGTGTGATCTTCATAAAGTAACTAGTGACTGTGTATGATCTGGTCATCTCTATGGATTTGAGTTTGTTTCGCAATATCATCTTCCTGTTTATGTTCTGACTTTGGTAGAGACTAAGTAGGGCATTGAACATCTCCTTCCATGTATTCTTCTTAGATACATGAGGGACCAGATGATCCTTTATGGCATCCAAGATCATCTACTTGGCCTTCACTTTCATTTTGTTGTGAGCTATCAATTGCTGTAGATCTGTAGGCAGAGTAGCAATGTCCTTGACAATATCTTAGAGATCATTCTCTTCTAGTAAGAGTGTCACCCTCACCTTCCATGATAAGAAATTTGAGGCACCATCCAATCCATCCTCAAACCTGAGGCTCGCTGATGTCATCTTTGAGATCTACTGCATAAACTCCCCATTCTGAAAATGAAACTTCGAAATCCTCTCACTGTTGGTCCTTCTTCCTTGAAGTTGATTTAGCGGTGCAAATCCTAGAGAATCTCAATCAGATAAATAAGCTCTAATATTATGTAAAAATCCCAAGCCCTAGGTGACCAAAGTCCTTATGATTACAATTAAACAGGTAATTGCTTAATTTAATTAATGCAGAAATTAAATTTCAGACCATAGCATTAATCATACAATCACTGGAAATTAAATAGCGGAAGTAAAAAAATCAATTTCACACACAGGTAATTCCTCCTTCAAAACCAGCTTTTCATTTCTTCGAAAAACTTACAAAGAAACCTCCACAAGCTGCTTAAAACCAACAGTTACATGGTTATCGAAATCACTCTGAACTGAGCTTTGTATAGTCTGATTGAGAGGTAAAACGTGCTGGAAAAAACCATAAACAACAGAAAACTGTTGTACGACCTATATGTACCTCTATATGAACCTGCCTGTACCACTGTATGGACCTGTGCGGTATTATCCGTAAGACTGTATGAAACTGTACCGAGTGTTGTCTCGAACTGCATCATGCCCTAAAAAATCTCTTCCCTGGCTGCCTACTCTTTCTCTCTGTCACTCAACCTGCTCAACTGTTCATGTGTGTTTGAACTCTCTATCTTGACCTATTTCTGTGATTACTCCTAGTCTAAGTCATGCATGCATGAAATACATTTTTTAGACTCAACTCCTAAAAATAAAATTATTTTGATTTTCACCTTTTAACTAAAGTGAATTACAAAATAGAATTTACTTTTTGAAAATATCTCGAACTACTTTTTGCACGTATACACGGAACCTAATATGTGGAAGTTCCTGTCCAAGCTAGAATTCTCAACAGGGAGTGTGCTTCTTTGATCATTGCCAAAGCTGATAGTGTCTCTACATTTTATGATTCTAATGAATCCAACATCAACAGGGGCATAACAAGTGGACATTAGTTTCCATTTAATAAATTCTCCTTCATTCCTTGTCATTTTTGCCTAATCATATACAAAGTACTCTTGTTCTTTTTCTTCTATAAAATGCCTATTATTATGCCTTAGTGTGCATGACTAAATATGAATTACTTTTATTCATGTCTACATCTCCATTTAAATTCACGTTTGTATCTAATCTCCTCTGTATTATGCCTGCACAGGGTAATATAATCCCTTACGAGCTCCTGCATAATCCCTTTTCACCGTGCTTTTTAAGTCAAGTTGTCACTACTGCCACAACTTATAGCTTTTCCCAATCTTCTATAAACTGAACCCAACTTTGACACGTTTAACTTTTATTAGTCTTGACAGGGATATTAGTCTATAAACTGGACCCAACTTTGACATGTTTAACTTTATATTAGTCTTGATATGGATATTAGAAGTATGGTTACACGATGTTCTGAATGAGAAAACCCACCACATGGTTTATCAATGGGATTAATTTTTGAGCTATTCATATAGATTTTGGGATTAATTTTTGAGCTATTCATATAGATTTTGGAGTTTAGTCTCACAATATTTATACTTTGGGAGAAACCATCACTTTTGTGTTCTTGATTTCTACATATATCAGATGCACCATAGATGTCTGTGTTCTTATCAGCTATATTTTGAATCAAAATTGCCGAACTCTATTTCCTACCTAAGACAGAAAGTAGTTCCAATTTTTAATAAATTCAAACTGCATAATTGCATTAGAAGAGAAGAGTGTTTGAAAAGGGCCCAATTATTGGTCGTAAAATGGTAGCTCAAACTCAATCACCATAATGTTAAAAAACTATGATTTTAGGGATCTTAATATGCATTAAACCATGTCTCTTGTCTATTTGTGATTAAATTTTTTTTTTCCCAACGGGGATCAACAAATATAACCTATCAGTGAATTGCATAATCTATTTTTCACCGTGTTAAATCAGGAAAATTGGAATCTTATTTGAATTTGAAGCTCATTAAAAAGAGATCACAACACTCAAAATTTAGTTGCAAATTACTAAAGGTCTAATTGCCAAAACCAAAGAGCCTTTTGTCTACATAACCATCATCACTTCAAGGATGTAGCAAGTTAGTCACCAAACACCTAGTCACATCAGGGATGCTGATAATTTAAATTTAACGTGTTAATGATTTTTGCAATGGATTTAACAATTATTATATGCACCATGGAGTTGACTACCATGAGTTTGTAAACTGAATATATAATTTTCCATTGTTGTTCAAAGCCCTTGCCTTGAAAAAAATACAAAGAATATGGGTTCAAGTTCTTCAAAGCATCCCTACATATACTCAATTTCCAAATTCTTTCATTCAGCTACATATCCCTAGGTGAAATGATTTTTGACCACATCTTCCAAACAATATCATGTGCAACTCCATTAAGTGTCACTTTGTACATTTATGAAGATGTCAATTTCAATCACAATGAGATTAATTAATTATGTTCTATGTGATATTACTTACTTTCCACATTAAAAAATGAATCCAACTTCATATAGGGAATATTTCTTAGAAGTTCTCGTGCCCAAATGTCACCCCCCAAAAAAAATGAACTTTTCTTGGGGGGAATATCTTGCAACAAAGGTTGTCTTTGTGCCATACAAAACTTAAGGCCAAAACATAAATGATTTTACATTCATATAAATTCCACACACCCCTTATTTATGTTCCTTTTCTTAGGACTTACTATGTTAGCTTTTTAGCTCGGGAGGTACTTCGCATGTTGTCTTGTATGCAGATGTTACCTTAATATTTACACTACCAGGCATTTAACTTTGTAATAGTTTTTATAAAGTTGTTTAAGATGTTTTTTTATTAAAGTGACTTTTTAATAAAGTGTACCTTCTATTTTTAAAGTCACTTTTTAATAAAGTGTACCTTCAATTTTTAAAGTGACTTTATTTTCATAAAGCACTTATGTAATAAAGTGAAATTCACTTTAAATTTAAATGAGACATTTTGGAGGGAATGAATCATGACCCTTGATCTTGGAAAAGACAAGATCTAATCTTGGTCTTTGAATCTAGGGTTGGGGAAGGTGAGAAGACACTTTTGGGGGGAAAATGTCATTTTAGATTATAAACGAATGTATTGGGTAGTGTGCAAGACAAGTCGAATGTTTGAGAAGACACCAGGAGGAGAGTTAGAGAGGTTTTTTGAGTATACTTGAGAGAGGAAAGTGAGCAGCAAATAGGGCACGATTTTCAAAATTTTTTTTCTGTGAATTTTTGGTCGAAATATTTTTTTGTTGTGGGACGCTGTACTGTACGGATCCGTACAACTCGTACAATCGTACGGATTTGGCACAAAAATCGAGGCGATTTTTGGCACAATTTTTGAGGCGATTTCTAGATTTTTTGTGGCTGTTTCTGGGCTGTACGGAATAGTCCGCACATGTGACTGTGGCATGAAAAATGAGGTACAGAAGAGGTCGACAACAGTACAGTTTTGGCATGGAAAATGAGGCAGATTTTTGTGGAACCAATTTGGTGCTGTGAGGTATTTTCCTTGGCTATAAATGTTGTTTTGCTGTTGATATGTACTTTTCTGAAGCATAATAATAATCTCTCTCTCTCTCTCTCTCTCTCTCTCTCTCTCTCTCTCTCTCTCGTTGGGTTTCTCCACATTGGGGTTTTTCCTGGCTTTTGCCTAAATTCTATGAGTTATGGGTTGCTGTCCACTGTGTATTTCCGTTGCATATTTTGCTTAGTAATGTGTATTTCTGCTTATGGAAATTTTTGAATGTGGGTTTTATGCATTTCTGAAATTTATGGAGACAATTATCTCTAGGTTGCTAAGTGTCTGACAGAATATTAGCTTGCTGATTTTTGTCATTAAAAATCTACATGGTATCAGAGCTTGGGCTTTGAGTGACAATGGGCAGTGTGATTTTTAGGCAAAAGGGTGTGATTGTTTTCCTTGAGTTGTGACAGAGAATATGGCTGCAAACATTATATATGAGGATTGGTTGGATGACATTTCCAACTACTTGCAGTGGAAGGTTCGTTTGTCAGTCATTATCAAGGAAAACAAACTCTATAGCTATGCCAACTCTATTGTAGCAACTCCTGCAACAGATCCTGTTGCTTTGGACTTGCATGAGGTCAAGGAAGCCAAAGCTCAGAGGATTATTTTTGATGGGGTGAAGGATCACTTTATCCCACACTTGGCTGAGAAAAACACTGCCAAGGAGATGTGGGATGCACTTAAAAACTTGTTCGAGGCGAAGAACGAGAATTGGAAGATGGCCTTGAAGACTAAGTTGCATGATACCAAGATGGGTAAGGATGAGAGTGTCTCTTCTTATCTTAAATGGGTGGCTCAAGTTAAAGATGAGCTGACAACTGTTGGAGAGGTCATTTCAGA
The DNA here is from genome assembly GCA_009831015.1 of Picea engelmannii. Taxonomy (NCBI): domain Eukaryota; kingdom Viridiplantae; phylum Streptophyta; class Pinopsida; order Pinales; family Pinaceae; genus Picea; species Picea engelmannii. Next base: position 151,663 of record ML797156.1, read on the forward strand.
TTCTAAGTTGGTGAGGATAGCCTTAGATGGCTTCACCAATGATTGTGAAGTCTTCGTGAAGTGCGTGGTGGGTCGTAAGCATCTTACCAGATTGGAGTAGACTGTGGGATAATTTCACTCAGGAGGAGATCCGAGAAAGATCTCAGAGCAGTGATAAGAAGACAAACAGAGTTGATGAGAATGTTGCTCTTGTGGCAAAGAGCAAGAAGAAAGGAAGTTCCAGAAGGGACTTGAGTAAAGTCAAATGCTATTGTTGTAACCAGTTGGGGCACCTTGCCTCTCATTGTCCTGAGAGGAAGAAGAAGGAGTCAGAGGGGCTTGAGACAACTGCTACAACAACCATAGAGTACTTTGCTTCAAAGTTCGATAGGGAATTTTCTTTGGTTACCCTAGTTTCTAGTGTTGGTAGCGGAGGATTTAGAGGTGATGTTAGATGGATTTTGGATAGCGGAGCCTCTAACCACATGACGTGAATCTGGCGAGTATTCCCAGATTTCATAGAGATTGGTCCTGGCCGACAAGTGGTAAATGAAGGTGGTATGGCGAGAGCTGTACGTGGAGTTGGAAATGTTAGATTCCAACTTGAGTTTGGGAGACTCTTGGAGCTTGATGGAGTTCTCTTTGTTCCAGGGTTGAGTGTTAACTTGCTCTCAGTCTCATCCTTGGAGGTTGTAGGATATTGCGTATTGTTCAAGAGGGAACATGTCTTTATCTACAGAGAGGGAGTGGACCCGGTAGAGCTGCAGCTGATCGGTAACAGGGTGAATAGGTTGTATATGTTGAGAGGATAGCCTTTGATGTATGATTCAACGTCGGATGAGGAGCGTGAGGAGGCTTCTGAGACTGCGGTGGCGCTAAGGTATCAGTGTTGCATTCTGAGAGAAGAGAGCGAGTCTCTTCTGAGCACTGGCAGAAGGCTCAGGCAGGTTGATCGAACCGATGCTCAAGATGAAGTGAGCTTAGGGTTCCATGAGGTTACCAGGAGAAGATCTTCTAGTCCGAGTTCTGTGCAGATGTTGCGGATGGCTCTAGGTTCAGAGGGAGCTCCTACGGAGCACAGTGTGATGAGACCAGATGATGGAGATGGCAGCGAGTACATCCCTTGCTAAGAGGGAGTGTTAGCTTTTTAGCTCAGGAGGTACTCCACATGTTTTGTCTTGTATGTGGATGTTACCTTAATATTTACACTACCAGGCACTTAACTTTGTAATAGTTTTTATAAAGTTGTTTAAGTGGTTCTTTTATTAAAGTGACTTTTTAATAAAGTGTACCTTCTATTTTTAAAGTGACTTTATTTTCATAAAACACTTATGTAATAAAGTGAAATTCACTTTAAATTTAAATGAGACATTTTGGAGGGAATGAATCATGACCCTTGATCTTGAAAAACGCAAGATCTAATCTTGACCTTTGGATCTAGGGTTGGGGAAGGTGAGAAGACACTTTTGGGGGGAAAATGTCATTTTTAGATTATAAAAGAATGTATTGGGTAGTGTGCAAGACATGCCAAATGTTTGAGAAGACATCGGGAGGAGAGTTAGAGAGATTGTCTAAGTATGCTTGAGAGAGGAAAATGAGCAGCAAAGAGGGAACGTTTTCCAAGGAAAGTGGGCACGATTCTCGAAAAAATTTTTCTGTGAATTTTTGGCCGAAATATTTTTTTGCTGTGGGAGGTCGTATTGTACGGATCCGTATAGTTTGTATGATTCCATATAGGCATACAGATTTGGCACGAAAATCGAGGTGATTTTTGGCACAATTTTCGAGGTGGTTTCCAAATTTTGTGGCTGTTTCTGGGTTGTACAGAATAGTTTGTACAAGTGATTGTGGCATGAAAAACGAGGTACATAAGAGGCCAGACAGCAGTACGGTTTTGGCACGAAAAACGAGGCAGATTTATGTGGGACAGATTTAGTGTTGTGAGGTATTTTCCTTGCCTGGAAATATTGTTTTGCTGCTGCTATGTACTTTCCTGAAGCATAATAATAAGATCTCTCTCTCTCTCTCTCGTTGGATTTCCCCACATTGGGGTTTTTCCTGGCTTTTGCCTAAATTTTTGTGAGTTATGGGTTGCTGTCCACTGTATTTCCGCTGCATATTTTGCTTAGCAATTTGTATTTCTGCTTATGGAAATTTTTGAATGTGGGTTTTATGCATTTCTGAAATTTATGAAGACAATTATCTCTAGGTTGCTAAGTGTTTGACCGAATATTAGCTTGCCGATTTTTGTCATTAAAAATCTACATACTCATCTAGGTTCAAGAGCCTTTGCCTTTGGCCCCATGGTTTCTATTATCTTCACTTTTATGTCTTGTTCTTATTCCACAAATTTGTTTTTGCCACAATTTGTTCTTATATTAGTGGTATGAAGTAGAAAAATAACTGCTTATAATTGAGAACACTATAGTCAACCATTTCATTGTAAAAAACCCATACTCTAGGTTCAAGTGCCCTTTCTTTTGATCCCATGGCTTTTATTTGTCTTTTTCAACAATTTTGTTGTTATATCAATGGTATTAAGTAGAAAAATACATTATAAGTGAGAATACTCTATTGAGGGATTTCATTGAAACAATTCTCCAAAAATTGATCCTATATCATTCTAGATTCATAGGTTTGTACGTAGTTGCTATTCATGTCTTTGGGATTTATTGTGTTGTTTCCATTTCAGTCAACATTTTAGACTACTTGAGATGGTCCTTCTTTAGGCATGAGACAGTCCACCCTTGGTTGGTCTGAAACATCAACTCAAAAGAAAGAAATGCAATGAATCTGAAAAACATGAATGACAAAAATTGATATTCCACCTCCTACATAATATTTGGAAGACTTTGAAGATGTATACTTTGTAAAGTAGTGGGGAAAGAAAAAAATTACCTACAAATTATAAATGCAAACATTTATAATGACCAAAGGGAGTTTCACCTTCATAATCTCCATTTCCCTTTTGAGGTCTACTTTCACCACTAAAATTGAAAACCCTGCCCCAACGCTCCAGTGTACCATGCAAATGATTTTTTTTGGCTATAAAAGTAATAGATCTTGTTTTTACAATAGGGTTTGAGACAAACAATGCATTTCAGTGCAAACTACACTTTTTTTTAGAGAAAGGAGGTTCACCTTGTTTTATGCCTTGGAACAAATTTGATCCATTGTTTTGGTTCAAGCAAACTATTCAAATTCCATTTTCTCATCATTTTAAGTTCTATAGCTGATTTCTTCGTAGTTTTGGAGACAAATAATGCTTTAAGTTGAAAACGAGCTCATGCAACAATCAAGAGCATTGTTTACCTTTGTTGGATTGATCGCCTACAATTACATAATTCTTATTTTCACTAAACTAATGGGGTATACAATGTTAATGCATGGAAAGTAAGAGGCTACACACTGGTCTTTTTTTATTTATTTTTATTTCAAATTATGGTTTTATTTTCAGTGCATTTTTTTTTTGAACAAAGTCTTGTTATATTCATTGATTTTTCATTCCCCTTTGTAAATCTTTCAAAACTTTCATTTTTGTTATGGTTTGGGACAATTTGCTCATGGAATAATCTCTTCTTGGTTGTTTTATTATGATTTGACTTCATTGGTTGATGGTTTGATCCTTCTCATGCTAACATTTTTTCAAGGTTGATCTCTTGTTAATGAATGACCAAAGGAATTATTTATATCAACCAGGTTTGTATACATTATCCAATTATGCACATCAATAACTAACATATGGAATTTTCTTTAGACCCAAATTGAACAAAGTTTTTTTTTGTTTTGCTTTTTAATTAATATCACAACTTATTGTGTTGTACATGTCCATGCCTTCATAGCCAACTTGGGGTATCCACATCCAAATCTCAAATTTTGACCAGTGACTAGCTAGATTCACCAACTGAAAATTCCAAAAAGTTCATAACATACCACTAAAGTATGCTAAATGAAACTTCAAGGATGCAACAATAGAATTTAAATATACAATCATGGGAAGGATCACATTGCATGTGTAGCTCTACTCTTAACTAGAACCATAAAGTGATGTGTACACATAATTCATTGTCATAATATAACCCAAAGAATTAAATTATAAAAATGTAAAGTAGAGATTAAATGCTCATCTTTTAATAAAAGAGTCATCCAAGAAGCTGTTTGTGTAGGAGCAATTCACCTAACCATAGGAATCTAGTGTAGATGCCACCTCCAAGTCTGACCATGAAACCACCAAGGCAAAGAAATCAACTATGAACTTATAACACTCTCAACCCAATCCACAACATCATGACTTTCCCAGTGCTTTCACTCCAGGACACTCTAGGCACCTCATCCAACCTTAAGTCAATGATGAAACTCTCCTCATAGCAATACACAACACAACTTGGGAATTCCCTTCTCTTGTACAGTTCCTTAGGAGATCACCACTAACTTGTGCTCTAATGCATTCATGAAGAGCCCAACTATTGATTTCCCGCTAGGAAAAACTTGGTGAGATAATTATTTTGTTTAAGAGTCAACGAACAACATAAACATGCACACGATGGGTCCCTATTTTTCTCAGCCTCTATGCTCACACAATTTTCTCATTCATGGATTCTTGGTATTAGTTATGGGGAATGATTGATTTGGGATCAAATACCATATGAGAGTGTAGCATGGGAATGGAAAATGGAAATCATACAATGAATTAGGAGAATGAAATGATAAATTGTTATATTTTTCAAAAATAATATTACTTTTCTTTACAAGGAATCCTCCCAATATTCTTTGTTTACACAAGTTAGATTTTCCTTCACTAACCACTTCATGCATTCATAATCAATGCTCTACGTCGAAGGTGTTGGTGAGTTTCATTTATGGTACATGGTGAAAAAGATGGGAGGGTTATTGAGTTAACATTTGGTAAGGTGGGGTTTCTTTCTTATGGATACTCTCCATCTTCCCCTCTTGTGGACTCATAGCCCCCTTATGCTTCCAATAGCCATCTTGGACCATTTTATATTATATTCTAGCATTACCTTTTTACATAACATAGACCTTGGCCTGTATCTTTTGATGTCTGTATGTCTATCCATTCTTGAGTTGAGACTTGGTCTTGAGCTCCAGATCAAGAATCCATATGAAACATATTTACAACATTTTACATTACATAGTCATTTATTGAAGCTCACATGGATAAACACCTATCATAATAATTACACATTTACAATTTTTGGGTACTCTTTTATTTTAACAAGAATTGGTGGATAATTTGTATTAAGCAAAATCATTGCAACAACATGTTGTAGTGAAATTACATGATAAGTCTGATTGCCTATATCTATATAATGAAGCAGAGATTAATCTCGCCAAAATGAGTCCATTTTTTTTTTTTTTGGTAAGTCAGTGTAGAAATCTATATTACTTGTAGAAAATATGATACAAAATGGGGATCCTGGTCTGCCTAAAAGGAAACTAGACCAGGGGACCCTTGCTGCTAGTTTTGATAATCACTCTGGAGGTATCTGGTTTGCCAAAAAATGGAAACCAGACCAGACCTTCCTTATCCAGTTTGAGATGCATAGTCACAAAGAGCTAATTAAAAAGCTTCAATACAAACCAAAGTCTACTACAAAATTTAACTAGCCTTCTACAACATGGGCATAACTGCCATTAAAACTAACAAAGTACATTGACTAGAAGCTAAGAGTTGTTACAACACCTGGGGGTAATCCTTCCCCCCACCCACTTGGCCCTTGTTGTCCTCCTTTGGGGGGACTGTTATGGTTTTCTTGATGTGGGCTAATGCTCCTTGTCCATCCGTAGGCGTAATGTCCATATGATGGACGTATCTTAGGTGAAGGTGGAACTGTGCCGCCTGTTAAAATATTGTGTAACTACAAAGAATATTCTTATCCCCTTTTGTGGATAAAGATAAAATATACTTATTATTGATTAGATCAATCCCCTTTTGTGGATTGATCATGCCGAGTATTGTAAATGACCAAATCCCCTTTTGCGGATTGGTCAAACCCTAATTGTAATAGGCTAAATAAGAAGTCGGCCCCATAATATATTAAAGAGGCCCCAAAATATATTAAAGGTGGTTATAACCACCCAGAAGAAGTCGGCCCTGCCAGTGAAGAGACACTTCCACACGTGCCAGAATTGTATAAATAAGAGAGGCCAACGCCTCATTTAGACACACACTCAACTCACTCATCTAGTGCGCAAGTTTTGAAGGAAGCTGCAGTCGCCGGTTGCCGGAAGAAGGAAGAGAGAGAGGCGTGTTGCTCAGTGTTGGATATTATCTGTTGTCTGGTTCATTATCTTGGCATTGTATTGACTATCTATATTAAGGAAGTTTTGCTGGGTTTTCTTCCCCTTGAGGGTTTCCCAGGATAAATGCTTGTGTACTCTTGTGATTGTGTTTCTCTTAGTGATCCTGTCTATGCTATTGTTATCTAGTAAATTGAAAGTAACCTAATAATAGCAGAAACTTTAACACCTAATAATAGAAAAAACTTTAACATGGTATCAGAGCTAAGCTGAAGAGAGCATCTTTCACAGAAAAAAGAAAAACGTCACTGTTGCCGTACATGAAAATTAGGGCTTTTTATTGAAGAAGGTTTTCAGCCCCAAATCCATCTAGAAAGGTGCGCCCTATCTAAAGGAACATTTTGGCATCTTTAACACACATTTTCAGTGGCTAGATCTCCCGGAAAGTGAAACCCTAGTTTTCACAAAGTACTAGAAGTACCAGAAAACCAGAGTACCAGAAGTACCAGAAAACCAGAAGCACTAGTCCAGAAATCCGCAAATCAAGTTTGAAGGGGTAAAATTTGGATTTTCAGAAATCTGACTGTACCAGCATACTCGCCTCAGTCCAGCCCATCTTTTAGTGAGTTCAGTTTTCAAATCCAAGAAATTTGTTTTTTTTTATTATTTCTATAGCCCGAAAAGGCTAGGGTTTCTACTGCAAGAAACAATGGCTACCAACATGAGGGTAGAAGACAGGCTGGAAGGATCTAGAAACTTCAGATCTTGGAAGCATAAGTTGTAGATGATTCTAGACGAGAATGATCTCCTAGAATATGTTATAGTGGGTGTACCAGAACCAGATGAAGCAGAGCAAAAGACCAAGCATAAGAAGAATGAAAAGAAAGCAAAGAGAATCGTGTCAGATTCAGTAAAGGATCACTTGATCCCTCATATATCCGAACTATAGACAACAAGACAAATGTATGAAGCACTCAATAGGTTATATGAAAGAAAATAAATTAGCCGGAATCTTACCTTAAGAAATCAACTTCGTAATATGAAGATGGACAACTTAGAATCTGTCACATCCTATCTTATGAGAGTTTCTCAGATTAGAGATCAGCGTGCAACTATTGGAGATGTCTTTAGTGACAAAGAACTTGTAACTACAACCCTAAATGGGTTTCCAACATTTTGGATTCCTTTTGTACAAGGAGTGTTTGCAAGAAGCAAGTTACCCAAGTTTGATAAGTTATGGGTAGATTGCACACACGAAGAATCTAGACTTCCAGACCAACATAAGAGATTAATTGTTGACGAAGAGGAAGCTCTTACAGTTCAAAAGAACAAAAGAAGTTCCTTCAGAAGGAACAATAAAGAAGCTAATTCCGTAAGAGTTCCAGACAAGAAGAGAGATGTTTCAAAGATCAGATGCTACAACTGTCAAAAGTTGGGACACTTTTCCTATGACTGTCCTCAAGGAAAAGGGAAAAGAAAGCATCGAGCACATGTGGCAGAGGGAGAGGAATCTCCTCCCTCAAAGCAAGCTTTAGCATAAATTAAGGATTATGCACTTTAAGTTGAAGATAGTTGATTTGAAGAAAGATAGCAAATGGTGGAGTCCGTGGAGCCTCCCCACACAAAAACAAAAGATAAGTATTCATGTTTATTTCTAGTATCTTGTTTACTTCAATACTTTATCATTACAAGTTAGAGTTTTGTGAGAGTGTTAATTAACCTCATTTTACTTCAGTGTCTTTGCAGACTTTTGAAGGAAGTATCAAAGAAGAGGATGAAGAAAGAGATAAAATATTTATTTCATGTATGATCACTCATGAGAGTGACAAAGAAAACATACTGTAAGTAAGTTTACAAGTCTCGGAAGAAAGAACTTATGCCGTGAATTGCAGAAGTTAGACAACACGACAAGGACGTATGATATGGTGACAGTTAGTAAAGACTAGACAATATCCAATATTTATATAGGAGCAGGAGGCTCCTAAAGATGCAGAACAAAAATATTCAAGATGAAGAAAAAGATGGGTACTCAGATATAGTGGATGAGATGCAAGTAACTACAGGTTGCTCCAGTACTGTTCTTATAGATGCAAAGGGAGCAGGTTGATCCAGTATGAAGACAGAAAGAAAGAAATATGCGAACTCAAGAAGGCACCTAGGATATTACAGAAGAGAACTTTAAGGATGATGATTAGAAGCTATTAGCTTGGTGCAAGAGGGAGCTATGTCTCCGAGTTTGAAATAGAAGATCGTGATTTGATGCAGTTAGGAAAGCAGATGGATGGTGCCTAGATATTTTGATCAAGATAAAAGCTATCTAGTAGATGGATGGTGTTCAACAGATGGGTAGCATGGTATTATACCATTCAAAGATTTTGGACCACAAGAGATTTTTTTGGATCCCATAGCTAGACCTTCGTAGAGAAGGAATGAGCAATCCCACAGGTAGACCTTCGTAGAGAAGGGGAAAGAGAAGAGACCTTCGTAGAGAAGGGGAATGAGAAATTTGCCAAGATTGGCCTCTGTCCAAGTGTTGAGTTTTGTATACTCTAGGGACATGCTAGAATACCCTCGTAGAGAGGGGTGTGACCACCCTCGTAGAGAGGAATGTGGATGTTTCTCCAAGGGGCAACAGACAGATACTCTCCTCTAGCCAAGGATTGAGTAGCCTGAAACACAAACCTTGACCATGTGGAATGGTTAGTTGGCTATTGAGGTTTGTGTTGTGATCCTGCACGGATCATGGAAAGGGAGTCTAGTCTTGCCCAGGCTAGCATCTTAGCTTCTCTAGTTTATGTGGGATGACTAGGAGTGAAGCTATGGTAGTAGTCCTCCCCAATGGATGGGTGAGATAGATGACTACAAGAGAAGGGAGAACATAAAATGAATGGCAAAACTCATAGGACATCTTCTGTGTGAAGATAAGAAAGAAGTATCTTCTACGTGAAGACGAAAGAAAGAAAGAGTATCTTCTGCGTGAAGATAAAGAGAACAAAACTTTCAATGATTTATAGATATGCCAGTTAGTGATCATGATGCCAGATGACCAAGTGGAAGATATTGATGCCTCCTGTTATCCAGTCGATGATGTTGCCCAGTTGATGATGTTACCTAGTTGATGATGCTATCCAGTGGATGCCGCTACCTAGTTGATGTTGACATCCGATGACCTGTCAAAATATAAAGAATATCCTTCTTGTTAAGAGGGAGTGTTAAAATATTGTGTAACTACAAAGAATATTCTTATCCCCTTTTGTGGATAAAGATAAAATATATTTATTATTGATTAGATCAATCCCCTTTTGTGGATTGATCATGTCGGGTATTGGTAATGACCAAATTCCCTTTTGCGGATTGGTCAAACTCTAATTGTAATAGGCTAAATAAGAAGTTGGCCCCATAATATATTAAAGAGGCCCTAGAATATATTAAAGGTGGTTATAACTACCCAGAAGAAGGAGTCGGCCCTGCCAGTGAAGAGACACTTCCACACGTGCCAGACTTGTATAAATAAAAGAGGCCAACGCCTCATTTAGACACACACTCAGCTCACTCATCTAGTGCGCAAGTTTTGAAGGAAGCTGCAGTTGCCGGTTGCCGGAAGAAGGAAGAGAGAGAGGCGTGTTGCTTAGTGTTGGATATTCTCTGTTGTTTGGTTTATTATCTTGGCATTGTATTGGCTATCTATATTAAGGAAGTTTTGCTGGGTTTTCTTCCCCTTGAGGGTTTCCCAGGATAAATGCTTGTGTACTCTTGTGATTGTGTTTCTCTCGGTGATTCTGTCTATGCTATTGTTATCTAGTAAATTGAAAGTAACCTAATAATAGCAGAAACTTTAACACCGCCAACCACTCCTGCTTGCTTTTTTGGTCCTTTTCTACTTCCACTAACAGCTTGATAATCGTTTCCAGTCCGCTAAGTTGACGCTGGATCTCATCCAACATTGTTTTAATTTCCTGATGGTCTTCCTGTCTCGCCTCCTCCTGCTTTGATTTTACTTTTCCAATTAGCATCTTGGTGACCCAAGTAGTCTCTACCATTTTATGGTAGAGGGCCTCCCTGGGACGCGTAGCCCCCAAGTCCGTCACCCTATCTGCTTCCTTCGCCATCTCATCCCACTCTTTTCCGCTTCGCTCCTCTTTTATTTCCTCTTCCCACCTGTTGATTACTGCCTTCCCCTTTGGCGAGACCAATGTATGTAAGGTGCTCTCTGCTTCTCTCGCAACCTACTCAATCCTAGTTAAACGTCTTGAGCTTTCTGGGATCTCCTTCCCCAAGGGGCTTCTCTTCCTCTATGTGTGCTTCAGGCGCGCCATTTTTCTTTGTCTCCCCAGTACCCTACTCTGACAATTCTTCCTATTCCTCACTTCGCTATTCTCCTTACCTACTCTGTTATTGAGGCTGTAATGACCCTTACTCATTAACACCTTTTGGTTGCAATCTTGTCTGCTGGCCTTCTTCTTATAACGTTTCCTCATCTGCGGGCCTGTACCTCCTACTGATTTTTCCTCGAGGTGGTGAGCTTGCCCTTCATTATTTGCTGGTAAGGCTGGGCTGCCCATGATGTTACAATCTCTTCCCTTGTCCTTTCCTCTGCCCTTACTTGCTTGGGATCCAGCCGGTCTTATCCCCGTACTTGTCCCGTGGATCGGTGGTTCTTCCCTGGTTATCACCATTTCCTCATCCCTTAATTCTTCTTGAGCATCCGCCCTGTTGCCTGGCTGTTCTATCTTGCTTTCACCTTGACCCTTGCTGATGTATCATACTACCTTCCGTCCACCCACCTGCTGCCTATCGTGTTCCCACATGATCACTGGTGGCCAAGTGTTGTGACAATCATATTCTCCCTGGGTCCCACGTCCGTTCGAGAAGCCTCGCGTTATCCTCCTCGATGTGACCCTTGTCTCTGAAGCTGCCACCATGATCTCTTGCTGCCAGGTCAATGCAGTCCGTTCTAAGTTGCCCCCTCGAGATTCTGGTCCAGTCCTCGTCTAGTTTCTGGCCATCCTTGTTAACCCCCTCGTTGGCTTAACCTGTCCGCTAGTGAATTCGCCGTCCTGCGAATCCAACAAAACTCCACCATGTTCAGAGTTCGCAGATGCTCCTTGATTTTTTGCAGGGACTGCGCAAGATGCCAATGCCGTTGCACCTTGCCCACCTTGGTTCCATACTGGAGTTTCTTCGCCGTGTTGATTACCAGAGTCGAGTCTCCTTCCACAATGGTATTTGTCATGCCTTCTCTTTGCAAAATATCTAGGTCGAGTTCCAGAGCTCCAAACTGATGCGTTATTTGTTGAATTGCCTATGCTCCCAGCATACATGGGAACGATAGTTCATCCACCGTCTCTTATTATGTCGTGTGCACCTGTCACTCTCGGATTGCCTTTCGCCACCCTGTCAAAATTCAGTTTGAGGAACCCTATCGCAGGAGGAGCCCAAGTATTGACTCCTGTCTGGATCTCTGCGGATCTCGAGTCACAAGTATGCTATAGCTCTAGTATTTCAGATAGAATAGTTATAAAATTCGGGAGTCTTGATATGTGGTTTGATTTTTGGCATTGTTAAGGTTAAGGCTCTGCACTGTTTCTCTTATTTGAGATATAATTGTATCCTTTATTTGCTTTGTTGGTTGGCCTTCATTCTTGAAAATTCGCCTATTCCATTCCTTCCAAATCTCCCATATAACCATCCCCAACGTCAGACCCCAGCAAAGGTTCACCACCTCATTTTCGCTATACCTCTCTTTCCAGTCTTTGATTGTCGCTATGATATCCCCCCTGACCCGATTCGATTGGCGTTAAATACAAGCCACCCAATCCCATATCTCGGCTGTATAGATGCATTCGTCTAGGAGATGATCCGTCGACTCTTCCTTGACCTCACAAAGGTGGCATCGTGAGGGACCTATCAAACCACTTTTTGTTAGGTTCTCCCAGGTCAGTAGCCTCTTGTGTAGGACTAGCCATTCGAACATTCTGATCTTCGGCCATTGGGGGCCCTTCCATATCCTCTCCCAGTGTGGATCTGGGTTTTCTTGGTCCTGGCCTGCTATGTAATATCGAGCCTCTTTTAGGTTGAATTCACCCCCATTTTTCCTGTCTCACCTCAATTGGTCCTCTTCTTCTGAGACCCTAATTTTCCATTTCCCCAATTCCTCCTCAACCTCTTTCGTCACCGTTTCGATCTGAGCTCTATTTTGTGGGTTGAGTTTGTCCCAAATCCTCCACCTGGCGTTCCCATCCCTTTGCTTCTAGTACCGATGGAATTTTATTTTTCCTTGCTTAATCATCGCTTGTTTGAGCTCCTGCCTGTCCTGATTTTCCATTTCGGGTTCCTGTTGCCATACGTCCTCCTAGAACCTCGCTGTTCTCCCATTCCTGACTTCCCAAAAGATGTGACACTGTATCCAATTTTAATTTCTCCAAGCTAGATTCTAGATGGCTGACCCCTCCCTTTTGCTCATGAACTTGATCCGCTCCTGGTTGTTGACTTCTGGGGCGTATTTAGCTTTCCACAGATTTTCCCATGGCGTTGAGATTTCCTTTATCCATCTCCACCACAACGTTTCCCCGTATGCCTCATTGGTTACCTGTGGGTCTTGTAACCCGAGGCCCCCTTTGTGCTTCGGTCTGCACACCTTGTCCCATGCCACCAAGGCCCATTTCTTTTTATCCTCTGCTCCTCTCCATAGGAAATCTCTCTGGATGGCTCTGATTTTTTGTAGGATGCCTTTGGGGGTTGGAAACACCGACATCATAAACGTTGGGATTGCTTGTAGGACGACATTAGTGAGGATTAGCCGTCCAAAAAGGTTTGGAGCTCTGTACGTCCAATTATTTACCCTCTCCTGCAATTTGTTGATAACTCCTTCCCACGTTACGTTCCTACACGTCCTATCCGTCAGGGGTACTCCCAAATATTTCGTTGGAAGTGTTTTACGTTCAAACCCCAAAATGTTGGCTAGGTTCCTTTGGATTGCAGGATCCGTATTGAAAAAATATATCGTGGATTTGGAGTGATTAATTTCAACCCCCGAGGCCTCTCCGAAATCCTCTAAGATTTTTTTATAAGCCTTAGCTTCCTTTACCGTGGGGGTGCCATGGAGCAAGGTGTCATCCACGAACTGTTGGTGTGTTGAGGTCGGGCAATCTTTGAACGGTTCCTTTACCGTTGCGTTTTTTATACTCCTGCTCAGCCCTTCCATCATTAGAATGAACAGGAAGGGGGATAACAGATCCCCTTGTCTTATGCCTCTCGTTGGATAGAAAGGCTTGGCTGGGACTCCATCGACTAACAACGAGAAGCTTGTTGTAGAGACTAGGTTGATAATCCATTTAATCCAATGCTGGTCCAATCCAAAAGCTTCCATCGTCTTCGCCATGTAGTACCAACTTATTTTGTCATAAGCCTTCGCCAAGTCCATCTGGATCCCCTTTCCTTTGACTTTTTAGTGTGTGTATTATTTCATGGGATTGTATGATATTATCCAGAATCTGTCTCCCTTCCACAAAGCCCTCTTGTTCCTGTGATATCAATGTTGGGAGGAGTGGTTTCAATCTATTAGCTATTACTTTAGAAATTATCTTATACACCACATTGCACAACACTATCGACCTGTAGCGATCTGGAGTTCTAGCTTCGTTTTCTTTTGGGACCAGAGTGATCATCGTGGCATTTAGTGCCTTCAGGATGGAGTTTGAGCGTCTGGCATCCTCCACTACACCATAAATCTCATGCTTAACCACATCCCAACAGGCTTTGAAAAATTCCACAGTGAAGCCATCTGGGCCTGGGGCCTTTTCATTAGGAATCTCCTGGACCACTTGGTCGACTTCTTCCTTTGCTATGGGTTTGCATAGGATGACATTATGTTCCTCTGTGACCAGCTTGGGGATGTGCCTAATTATCCTCTGGATGGCAGTGGTCCTGTCCCGGTTGGGTTCTTTGGCTATCCCTTGGAGGTGTTTGACTAGTGTGTTTTCAATGTCCCGATGGGACTGTCTTTCTATCCTATCCTGATCCTGAATCTTTAAGATTTTATTATGAGATCTTCTCGCTATAGTTGTTCTATGGAAGAACCTGGTATTCCTCTCCCCTTCCTTAAGCCACCTGATTCTGGCTTTTTGTTGCCATAGGGTCTCTTCCTGCTTACATCTTGCTTCCCAATCCCGGATTAATTGGTTTTCTTCTTTTTTCCTTTCCTTTGTGTATCCCTCTTGGATGCATTGTTCCTGCAACTCTCCCATTTTGTCCTCGATCATTTTTTTCTCCTGGTCAATGTTCCCAAAAACTTCTTTGTTCCACTCCTTAAGTATTTGTTTTATGTACCTGAGTTTAAAATTACTCCAATTCAAGCCTATTTACATACAAAATTTCAAGAAAAAACTTAATTGTATAAATTTTGCAAAACATCCCTAAGAGCTTGGTAATCCTAAAAAACATAGACAACTAAATGAGAGTATGATTAGCTACATCCTCATATGTTGCTTTAGTCATCGATTCTTTGCCAATATCTTGGACCCATGCATTCAAATCTAGAAGAGAGTGCCCTTAACTGTCATTGCTTTGATTGGCTTCCATAAGTTCTTTTTATCATAGAGGGCCTAGCCTAGTTTCCCCGTGACAATTTCTGAACAATATTGCATAAAACCTCACATTCCTTTTCTAGTTTGTTGATATGCCTCTTTTATTGAACTAGAATGCCCACGACAATTTCCAATTGGGATGTTGTATTTGATTCCTAATCATGTAATTTCTTGGAAAGCTTTCGGATTGAGGCATTGTCACCCTTGATTTTTCCATCTTGCCTTCATACAATATGATGGATTTCATTCCAAGGATCCATGAAAACCCCGATAAACCTGCAACTATGGAGAATCTGTTGGGAAAGGGAAGAGGAAAGGCCCCAAACCCAGGGATGGGAAATTCAAATACTTGCTTGTGGTAGAGGTGTAGCAAGGACACATACCCCCTCCTACATGAGATTCGAAAAGGAGGAATACCCAAAGGAAATCCCCCACATAACACAATTGATCGACCTTTGGGAAGCCATACCAAGGTGTCAAAGCCGAGACATGAAATATCCAAATCTCATAGCACCCTTCAGAAAGAAGAAATCACGAGACAATCATAACTACTTATAGAACAAGCTCATATGAATAGAAAACTTAACCCAAAAACACGGGGGAGATGTTGATTACCCAGTAGAGAGGAGGAGTAGGGGTTGCAGATTTTGAAATCCTCCAAAACCTAGTGCAAGCCATTGTGTCACCCCATAGTTTATAAAACGAGACTTGTACTGAGTATTAAGAGCATGTTGAGCCCTCAACAACCCCCACCACCCCCCCTTTAAATTTTGGAAACTATTACCTTCGCTTGTATTTGATTTTGTTTGCTTGATTTGAAAGGATGTTTTTCTTGGTTATTTGCTTTCTCGATTATTCAGTCTTGAGTGTTTCTCATGATCTATTCTTTTTGGTTTTCCTTTCATGGGATGATGAATGTCACTTGTGAGGGGAGATATAGTATCATATTTCTCTATCATGTATGTTCATTGATGCTTTTAAAAATGACAAACTTGTGAACACGCCTTACTATTTTCTGAGCAATTTAACAAAGATGGCCAAGGCCATCCAGAGGCAACCAAAGAATGAAGAACACAACCTTTATCACCATGGCCTAATGAAAATGATAGTTCTTCATGAATTGCAAGGGAATAACAAAACTTGAGAACAATTTCTCATCGAGAGTGGGTTTGTGGAAAAGGCCAATGTAGAGAACATTATAATCTTATCAAGCGAAGAAAAAATAAGAGAATACCACTTAGCTAGAGGAACCAAGAAGGACAATTTTAAGAAGTAAAAGATAGCAGAAGGTAGAAAAGGCCACAAAACCAACATATATAAATCAAAGAAGAATCAACAGGTCTATGTCCAAGGAAATCAACAAACAAAATAAGCAGGTTAGTCAAAGAGAACAAGTGATTATAAGTGTTGCTAAGAAACCAAGATCAAAGTTTTCTACTTCTACAACATCCTCATTGGAAATTGATAAGGAACAACAAATGACTACATTCTATATTTGGAAGAAAAGGAAAAGAAACCCATCCACATATGCATCAAAGAAAGAGGCACCATACATATACATAAAAGAACAAGAAGAACCATCACCATTTGAAAAAAAAGATTTTTTCAAAGTATTCCTCAATATCCAAAAAGAAAAATTTCATATGACCTTTTTATAAACAAATATGAATATAATCAAAAGGAAGGATGAAAAGAAAGATTGAAAAAATAAAGGTGCTAAGTTATGTAAAAGCATAAACCTCATCTCTGCCATATTTACCTTATTTTCCCTCACCTTTGCTCAATTTGTTCACTAAAGCCAAATAAAACTATAAAATGTATTTTAAATCAATTTTACTATTTAGCAATTTTGAAGTGCTGAAAAATTGTTTTTACCAGTTTTTATAGGAATAAATTCGATCTAGTAATTGCTCATTCGTCTAGATATTTGGAAACAATTTGAAGAAAATTGTGAACACGGGTTTTGTTCCAATTATTCACGAGATGGATGGCTTCCCCTTGGGTCGACAAAAATTCACACGCAGGTGCTCGGTCAACGTGCGGTCAACATTGCCTCGAAGGAAAATCATGCTGTTACAACAAGCAAATCCGCTTAGTTAACAGTCCGTGATTTGGCCCAATTTTGGCTGCCATATTGGCTGAATTTGGAGATTCCGAGAAATGGGTTTTGTGCAGAATGGACCCATACAGGCGGCTCACGAGAAAATTTCTCAGAGAATGCACTATATGAGAGATTTGGGCATTTCTTCAAAACTGATTCATGAGAAAATTTCTCAGAGAATGCACTATATGAGAGATTTGGGCATTTCTTCAAAACTGATTTTCCCAGATTATGTGTTGCAACGGGTTTTCAAAATTGTTTAATTTGTAAAACCCAGATTTCATTTGATTTGTTGTTGTGGGTTTGGGGGATTGGATATTATCCTTTCCATTAAATTTTATGTTTAAACATGCAACGGATATATTGTTTAAACATGTAATCAATATGAAGGCTAAGTGGGGGCTAGACCAGGAGAAAGGTAACTCACATTTTTGAGAGATTTTCCTTTTTGAAATTATAGTCGAAAGAGAGGAATTTTGGATTTATCTTGGATGATGTTTTTTGGATTCTTTATATAGAATAAAACCAATATTTGAAATTGGATTTGGTATTTCTATTCAATACTCTTTTATATATTTATTCTTTTTTTATATTTTTTTCAAAACTCATATTGGAATTTGGTATTTTTATCAAGTTTTAATCTAATTTCTGAAAAATCTAGTTTGTTAGCATTTTGTGTCGAATGAAGCAAAGTTGTTAGCATTTTGTGTCGAATGAAGCAAAGTTGTTAGCATTTGAATTCATGTTAAATTTTAATTAGTTCTCTTTCATTCAGTCATCATAAAATTACTTTTGTGATTATTAAATTATGTTAACTAACTAAATATTAAGCAAAAGAACATTCGTTTTCATTAATGATTATTTCTATGACTTGTGGAAAGTCATCATAAAATTACTTTTGTGGTTATTAAATTATGCTAACTAACTAAATATTAAGCAAAAGAACATTCGTTTCCATTAATGATTATTTCTATGACTTGTGGAAATTGTTGAGTGTATTTTAACAAATGATGAGTCTTTGAGAACTCTTTCTTGAAGGCTTGTTATTCATATTTATTTCTTATGCTTGAGACATGTTTCATGCCAACAAACATAGATTAACATTTCAGCCAGTCAATATATTGCAGGTTGTGAATAAATTGATATAATTTTGGAAAATAGTTCATTAGACTAGTGTCTCATAGCTATATGTTTTCCAAAATTTCTGATTATCTCTTTGGTTATCAATGAAGTGTATATGTAATGATTTCTATCTATTTTTAGTAGCAATTGTTAATGTATTTAAACCATTCTTGAGGTGATGAATTCTTTCTAATTCTTGAGAATCTGTTTTCCCTATCTACACACTTCTAGTTTTGCTCTCATTTTTGAGATAAGAATAGTGCATTAGTATCATTTTCTTTTTTATAAACATAGGTTAGGATAGATTAAAACCTAAAAACTATAAAGTATATTTTGAAAAGAGAAAACATCTTGAGTGGCAAACCGAGCCCGCAAATCAGTTCCAAACGAAAACGAGACTAGTTGGGGCTTGTGATTGGGTAGTTGTCCCTTGTTGTAGGAGGGAATTTTCCTGCCTATAAATAATTGGCACTAGAAGGAGAGACGATGACAAGATGACCATGTGGAGAAATTCGTTCGAATGTCTATAAATTCTCATGGATCCTATCCATATCCCTCTATTGGAGTATGCCTTTAGTTCAACTCGACCATCTAGAAGCATTCCCAAAAGAACAATTGATCTCTTGTCATAATTAAAATTTAATGGTGAGGGTATTGTATCTGTATTTGATCATATTTGTAAATTTCTTTATTGTTGTAAATCTTTTGAATTATATGATGTTAATGAATGGTATAAGTTATTTACTCTTACATTCTCAGGTAGAATCAAGAGTTGGTTTGATTCACTGCTAGCAAAGTCTATCCACAATTGGGAACAATTTACGAAATTGCTCTTATACTCTCATCATAAATATGATTATGATCGGTTATATGATGAGTTGATAGGTATTGGAAAAAAGGAATGAAACGGTGGGTGATTTTCATTTAATATTTAATGAGATTTGTTACAAATTTCATTTGAAAGACAAACCATCTGAATATGAGCTTCTTAATCTTTTTCCTTATCTCTTAACTCTTGAGGAAGGACAAAAAAAAAATAATAGTTGATGAAGAGATGTTTGATTTTGAACAATCTTTTCATCATGGAATTCCTCTCGATGATTTTAAAGTATCTTCTCATCATGGAATTTCTCCCGGTGATTTTAAAGTATATTCTCATCATGGAATTCCTCCCTCTGAAGATGAAGTCATTGATCAAAACATTGGAATGTTGTCCAAAGACCTTATTGAAGATTCAATTCACTTGGAAATTTCTTCCTCTAATACACACATAGATTCACTGGGAGGTTCCAAAAGTATTTTTGAAGATGAGAAAGTCCCTTGCGTTGTAATAGAAGAGTTGTCATGTGAATGAAATTTGAATGATATTAAAGTAATGGAAGTTTTCCTTGAAACTGATAGTACTAAAGTGGCGACACATCAAGATATCACTATGGAATCATGTTGCAGGGAAACATTCAATGATTTGAACTATACATTTTTTAAATCTTTGTATCCTGATTTATTTGGTGGCTTGGATGTATAGGAAAACACAAAAGTATGTTTTGATTGGTTTTTTGCATGGCCAAACTCAAACAAGGTACAAGGAGCTAAAATGATGATTAAAGACGAAGAAAAAGTAATTACACTTGTTGTGACCAATCATAGTAATCAATTACAAATCATATAAGGATAATAATAGTTTGTTGAGGGGTTTAAATTCCCTTTGACTCAACAGTAGGAATCACGCCCGAAGATGAGGTCTAATTAGACTCTTCTCCATTTGAAGTAGCGTGATTCTTCAGATTGATGGTCTGACGAGTTTCAATGGGATTTAATTGGTTTCCAAAAGTTTCCTTTCTAATTGTAAATCTCTTTTTAAGGTTTAATTTTCTTTTTACTATTTAAACATGCAAAACTTAGAACTAACTTAAGAAATAATTTACTCGGAAGAAATCCGAACTTGAGGATAACCTTTGGCCAATGGTATGTAAACTACACTTGAACTTAGCTAATATCAACCATAATTCTTCTATTAATCATATCATATTTTTTTAAGAGGAAGAAAGAAATAACATGCATGAAATTATGTATAAGACAAATGAACGAGAAATAATCCTACACATCGCTTACATATAATAAACTAAAACATCATCGATTTTTACCACTATTAATCTAGAATTCATAAATCGGTCAGGATAACTGAAAAATGATAACAATCTTACTAAAAGGTTTGTAGATGATAACGATACGTAGAACAATCCACAAATCAAATAACACCCACGAACTTGGAAAAAATGTCTTTGGCTCCGTCTGAGCTTTTCAATTAATTCCAACTTAAAAAATAGTTATCAGTCTTCACCATCAAGTTCTTACAAAAAGCCACCGACCTTGAAAACGTGGTCGATTCCTTTATTTATACAAAATAAAAATACTAAAAATAGCTTAAAGTTCATTTAAAGTGAAAGAAAACAAATAACAGAGTGGACTGATCCACATGTACTCTTCCAGTCATCCTCTCGCTATCACAACAGACTTGCCTTATCATACTCAGACCACTGCATGAAAATATCTTCACAAGTATGGAAGTAGGGGAATCAATCTTTCTCCGTCGACACACTAAGCTCATCCTTCGTCTCCATCACCCGGCGCTTGAATCCATCCATCTTGGCACCCAAGTACCATAGGACCACTGATGCTCCTATCGGTCCATCCACAAACTTCTTCACCTGCCCTCTTTCCAAGGTCGTTATTTGGAGAACATTAGCCTCATACTTTATATCCTGCTCATCAAGATGTTTCACTATATCATTAAGGTATACAAAATTCTCAGGCATACCAAACTCAGGGAGCCAAACATCTCTAATTTTCTTGTTTATCTTTTTCCAATTCCCGAGACACTCCTCCCAGTGCCTTTCCTGCATCTTTTGTTGCAGTTCCACAACTACCTATGTATAATACTCGTCTGCTTTCTGGAACCTTGCTAAGATGCCATCTGTAAGTGTTCTAATGCCATGCTCTTCTTCACCTCGATCCTTCTTGATCTCCCTAATGTACTTGATTTGAGACAGTTTTGTGTGCCTTCTCTAACCATCTTAGCATATATTTGTGTTCTATCAGTCCCAACAGAGTCTCCTCCTGGTAGCTAACATCATGAGCCATAAATATATCCATTTCTACTCTAAAACAATTGTATCCTTCCCGAAATTCAACCCTCATGAAGCTGATTTTTAGAAGGGTGTCCCGGTAATACTCGACTTGATTCCCAAGGTGTTTGAGCCCTCTCCTCATGGAATCTGCTTCCCGTTCATCCTCCTTTTCCATGTCAATGGTGGCATTGGATATGGCTATCCCACCTCCTAGTATCTCACTTACTTTGGATTTCCTGGCATCAAGCAAAGTTTCTTGTGTGGTGATTACTACCACACCATCTAAAGTGAGCCTTCTCTTCTTGCTAGTTCTTTTCACCACCACCTGTCTCTTCCTGTCGTATGCTATGGCCTACACATCAACTACCTCATCAACTAGTTCTGGGATTTGCTGGTCAACCCATGATAGAATATCACCTAAAATGCTTGGAGTATGAAACTATTCTAAGGCTATTTCCTTACCCTTGTTAGTTGCTAGTATTTGGATACTAGCATTTCCTTCTTCTCCACCTGCTACCTGCTCTTGGCTTAGGGTTATAGAAGGCTTCTATGTATCATTGACTATTTCAACCCATGCATCTGCAGATACTTCCTTTGTTTGCTCAATTTCAATGGTGTTCTTGAATACATTCTCTGTTGTTGCCATCAATGATGGTGTCAATTCCTTAGGTGAGGAAGAGATTGGAGGTTTGATCGCAGTCCTTTCTGTTAGCACTAGAAGTCACACCTAGACTGCTGTAGATGTAATCCTAATACCCATAAAAATGTGAATAATAATGTTTTTTAAAAAGGTGGCAAATGGATGTGACACTCAGTTTATGATAATAAAAAAACCTTCCATGAAATACACACTAGCAAGCAAGGCTTTGAATAGCTTCAAATCCATGTTTAAGAGATATAAATGAAAGATGGAAGACTTAGAAAGGAGAGTGAAATATGTGCATTAGTTTACACCAGGTATTTCTGGAACACATATGGAAGAAAAATAATTTGAATAAGACTTCTTAATCCAAAGAGAAAAACACTTTGATTGACTTGCATAAAATAACACAATAAATCATTCACTGCAAAAAAAAACAAGCATCATGATGAATCCTTCACCAGAGATTAATACCAAAGTGAGACAGGACATAGATGATAGTAGGAAAAATAATGATTTTTCACCATTAAAATATTCTTAACTGGTCCATACACCAGGAAAAACTCTGTTACAATAATAAGAGACTAAAAAAATAAGAGTTTTGTCAGTTGGTGTCATTCTAAGATTTTTGTCCCCAACCATTCGAACCTCATCTCCAATTACAACACATCTTAAATAACCAAAACATCAAAGAACCCTTTACCATTCACCCCTTAACTTCCTCATAGGATTCCATGCCTAAAGGAAGCATGGCAACATGTGTTCAACAATAAAATAACAAAATTTTATTTTGTAGGAAAATATTGGCAACGTATTGAACAAGTCTTTAACAACTGGTGATGTGGCTTTACTACATGCAACTCCTTGAGGTAGGTGGCCTTTTAATGTGTAAATGAACCTCTGAATGCTGCTGCGAGTTCATATTGACACCTAGTAGTCTCTCTTGCCTTCAAATTCTTCATAATATGAGTTTGCAACGCCAATGCTACAAACTGTCCTAAAACACCCAGTTCATAGTGCTAGTGATTCCAGGCGCTACGAACTTTCCTATAGCAGCCTGTTTCCTTGCAAAAGTGTACCAGAATTAGGATAGACCTTCCAAAAATGCTTTAAACTCATTACAACCTGAAGTAACCTTGGATAAAACATAAAAAGATGCCAAGTTTAGCTCAAAATTCAAAATCATCACTTAGTGTTGTAACTGCATGCAAAAACCATGACAAAAATGATGTTGATGTGGAAGATCATATTGTATTCATATTTTGGTTATGGTACTCCTTCTAGTAGCCACCTTAGCCAACATATCTAAATTCCTTTTTGCCACTTCTTCTCTGAAAAGTTGTAACTCTGCTTTTAATTTTTTGATTTCAGCTTGGCAGACTCTCTTCTACCTATATACATTCTTGAGTTGCCTGTGAAGGAGCAAATACCTCTTAGCCATGAACCTAGATTTATCAATGGTCTCCTCATATAGATCTAACATCTCCTTTAGCTTAATTCGGGAATCCAAATCTTCCTTTTTCAACTTGTCAATTTCAGTTTTTGCATCCTTAAGATGCCTCCCGAGTCTTTTGAAAGTAGGGTTACTTTCATGAGGAGTGCTAATATCAATAACATCCATGGGCTTATTGGAAATATGAAATTTGTCCTTTTGCTGAGCTGAAGTCTCTGTTGTACCATCCTTTATAGGAACATGTTGTTTGGCTGTTGATCTAGTAAAAGCTCTTCTAGATTTGACTTTTTCTATAGCAACTAGTGGGGAGAAAACAAGTTTTTTTTCCATTCAACTTCCCTGTTTTGCTTGATGACATTTCTATATATATAGGTTCTACCACAGGTGAAACTTATCTGTCAGGAGGTTGTGAGGGACCAACTTCTTCTGCTTTACCAGTAACTTGAAAATATTTATCACTCCTGGTCATTCTCCTCTTCTTGTTTGAATATGAATGCACAATCTTCTCAATAGGGGTAGGAGTTTGTCTTTTGGACTGTGGTGTAGGAGAAATATCTAACTGAAAATATGATGCATCTACAAAATTTTCCCAGTCAGTGTTAGTCTTCTTCAACTCTTCCAACACTAACATCTTGATTAAACCAGAGTGAAAAACACTAGTGTCCACCTTCTTGGACATTGTCTGGACTCTATCTGATATCTTGCCAATACTCCTGAAAAGGTAAAAAGGGAAGGTTCATGGATTCTTTCTCAATGAAGCGTAGTAGTAATCTTATATGGTATTGATATACCGTATTGAACCTTCCTTCACATGTGAAGTACCTTTGGATGACCCTAAGCATCTTATCAAAATATTCCAGCATGTGACTTCCGGGCACTCCTTTGAATAGGTTATTTCCTTGATATTTAGGTTTAACGAATTCCTTGGAGAAAGAAGAGTTCAAAGACATGGATTTAAACCACTTCTCACCACAATCAAGTATCTCTGTAGCTACATAAATAGAATGCTCAGAGACTTCAAACTCCAACATACCCACCTTAGTATTTCTTTGTTAAGAACCAAAGACTGAATACAAAAACACCACAACAGATATACAAGAACAATATGAAAAATCTCCTTTATTACTATCAAACCCTCGAGGTAG
>ML797157.1:5355-44590 GCA_009831015.1 Picea engelmannii
ATAGTGAATGGTGAAATTTGATATAATGAATATAAGAAAGGTTTTCCCGGTTGAGGGTTTCCGGTATAAATCTCTGTGTACTATGTGAATGAGCCATTGATTAAATTTTGTTTTGCTTAAGAATCTATACGCATTGCTTTACTTCACAAGTTTAAAAATTATAGTCCACCAACCCATCGTGGTGTGGAGAGAAGGAAGAAAAGGGAGTGAGTAGTTAGTTTAATAAATTAACTAAGTAATGTGGAGTCAGTAGATGTAGCGAAGGAGGAATAAGGGAGGAGAGATAAGGGGTGAATTTTTAGAAAAAAATATAAGTGTGGGAATAAGAGAGTATTATTCTAAGAAATATGTGGTGTATTCCACGAGGTAAAGAATAATTGCAAGAAAAAAAAAGGACTTGTTCCAAGATATTTAGAGTTGAGTTTCAAGATAATTAGGTTTGAAGACAAGAATCGTAGTCCCAAGAAATTGAACATGGTTATGAGAATTCTTAATTCCAAGAAAATTAGCTTTATTCCACATGGAAGAAGCATCTTTTGTCATTTAAATGCAAACCTGGATATCTTGAGCACACAAACTCGGATTTTGAATTCAAAAAATGCATAATGAATTTGAGACTGAGGGCTACGCAATGAACTTGTTATAACACAATTTATTTTCTAATATCATTTTTTTATTAATATTCCAGGAGCGAGAAAATATAAATGACCAATTTTTGGTCAACACCTCCCTAAACTCATTTTTTAACCACCTCAACAACATATCCACCCAAATTTGATTTACCATGGGGTAAAATCATGAAGATGGGTAACACTTTTGCTTGTTTTATGACAATTTAAAAAAAATAAATTAACAGGTTCATCAACTTTTGGTAAACAAAAGTATTTTTTTAATTTAGAATTTTAATTTAATGTAAAAACAAAACTTGTGAATAATTTTGTTAGCTTTCTACTTACTATTCTTCATTTTTATTATTATTGAGACTTTATGTCAATTTGGCAATTGTTTGACAGTATGTTCCTTAAAAATGAAGGGAAAGATAATGAGTTATTTTTTTCCACAACAATGTATCCATTATTAAAATTTTGTTTTTGACAAATGAAATATACGGCAACAATCTACAGAGACTCTATTTTGTGATGACTATAGTTTTGAATCTAATAGATGAATATTATAATTTCTAGAATTTTTTGAAGTTGACCAATCTGAAAAACTTACATATTTTAAACACATGTTTTCCTCCACCATGTATCTATCTTAATTTTTACTTAAAAGTAAAATCTAAAAATACCCTTTTGAAGAGCACAGTTTAAGGATCATGAATATAAATTTTCCATAATTTTCCACTGTGTATTTTTAGAGATATGGATTTTTCATTTCACCGAATCACAATCTCACCTAAAAATATTATGTGATTTTTTTATAAAATTAAATAAAATTAGATAAAAACAATGAAAATGAAAACAAATTATACCCAAAGAAATTAGAGTCAATTTTAAAAATGTTGGTATCAATTCTGAAACTGAATTCTGAGTATTTGTAGGAGTTCTGTACCTCCAAAGATGAAGTAAGATGGAGAGAATTTGTTGTTTTCTGCAAACAGTCCCATTTTCAGGTTTTGGCTGAAATATTCTTTCGGCCGAAACCTAGTTTTTAACAGAATCCGTTAAAAATAAATGTTTCGGACGAAAAGTCTTTCGACGGAAATATGCTTACCAAAAGAAAATAATTCATCCGAAAAATATGTACACAAATTTCAAGGGTGTTGTTAAATTTAACGTGCAAATTTTCAGTCGAAAAAGGTTTCGGCTGAAAAAATTCCTAGCAACATTTTTTCTGTCGAAAAATTGCCACTAGGAATTTTGGAGACCCGATTGTCACGAAACTGTTACCCATTTTCATGATTTTACCCCATGGAAATCCAATAATAAAATTATCTTCATATCTTAGATGTATTAGTCACTCCTCAACCTAACAACTCCATTTCCCACCAATTCTTTTGCAAAAGAAACACAAAAAAATACCTTCATGCCAAATCCCACCATCACTAGGCTAAAAAAATCTATAATTCTTAAAACTCTTATCTCTAGAGTGATTAAGATCTCAGCCCCCCAACATCTAAGCAATGATTGATCCCACTTTACTAAAATCCTCCAAGCTAATGGCTATTCTATTTTCCAAATCAATAATACTTTTTTATTTGTTCTTCTATCAAAAACCAAATATCCCACTTTCGATCCTCCAACTGGAGGTCAAATTTCTCTTCCTAACATTCATGACATTACAGTTCATATTTCAAACATCTTGGCTAACAATAATATAAAAACCATGTTTAAACCGCACAGTATGTTGAAACAACTATGCAAAGGTGTCAAAGATAAGTAGAACCTTTTCCATTGAAACTCATCTTAAAGAACATATGGTTGATACACTTCATAAGATCACCTTAACAAAATTGTGATTACAGAAAATTCTATTTAAAAACTTTTCACTAAGAATCTTATTTGTTTTGATCACACCAAAGTCCTAGCATCAACTCGTATCATTAGAGAAGCCTTAGAAATTCAAAAAATCATAATAAATCTCAACACAAAGATGGGCATAAACTTAAGTAGTGAATCTTATTTGTTTTGATCACACCAAAGTCTTAACATCAACTCGTATCATTAGAAAAGCCTTAAAAATTGAAAAAATCATAATAAATCTCAGCACAAAGATGGGCATAAACTTAAGTAGTCTTGGCAACCGATTATTTAACTTATCCACCCTCAAATCAATATTCATTCTATTTATCTTCTCCATTACTTTTTCCTTCGCTTTATAGCTCTACCGTTTTATTTTGTAATTTTATCATTACTTGGCCCCTCTTCGTCCCCCTCCCCTTTTCAATTAGGGCCAGGGGGAAGTTGAGATCTTCTATATCCATATTTCCTTATTATATTCAATTTCTAGATATTAATAATTAAGTAGAGAAATTTAGCCCCACATAAGTTTTCATGCTTGTTATTGGTCACAAGTTAAAATAGAAAAAATTTCAATAACTTATTAATTTTAATTTTTTTTTTTACACGCTTTTCTTTTAATTTTTTTTTTTATTATTTTTAACATTTTATTTCTTCAGTTTACTAATATTTTTTTTTAATAAATTAATATTCTATTATTATTTATCTCAAATTTGTTTTTAACCAATTTTTTTTTTATCAAACTCTTCTTTTATAATCATTTATTAATATTTTATTCTAAAATTAAAATTATAATTGATTATTCTTTTTATTATTTTAAAATTTCCATTCCAAACATGAATGGATGGACTTTATATTCCAAACATAAATAACATTTCAAACCATAAATACTATTATTTTTATTATGTTAAAGTTTTCAATTAATCCTTTGATAATAGAAGAACTACCTATTCCAAATGTTAATAGCGTTTCAAAACCTAAAAACAAGTTATATTAAAAATATTATTTATAATTAAAAATAAATCATGCAGAAAAATACTTTTTTTCCACAATATTTTCCGTATAATAGATGAACTACCTACTCTAAAGGTTAATAACCTTTCATAACATAAAACAAATTAGATTCAAAATATTTTTTATAATTATAAATAAACCATACAGAAAAATGACTATTTTCCAACAATATTCTAAGAATAAAGAAGATTATAAAATTACGTGACGAGGAATCCACGACCTCGTTTTAATACAATTAATAAATATAAAAAATTCCCATTAAGACGCGAAACATAATAAAACATTAAAATATAACTTTAACCACATGTTTTCTCTTTAAATAAAAAAACATAATATAGAAAAAGTAAAGTATAACAAACTCATCGAAATTGAGTATATTGACTCGACTTACCACCTGCCGCGTATGTTAGCCAATCGTCCATTGCATCTTGGAATCTAAACACAGTGAATTTAAAAATCCAAAGTTCCACACCACAAAAATGTGAAATAAGAGCCAATTTTTCTGAACATACAAATTATGCTTACACTACAAATTATGCAAATTGGTTGTTTGCGTTCGTGAGAAAGGCAGCACTAGTTGCTGAGATCTGATTAAAAAAAACATAAACATATCAAAGTAAATTGTGGAAATGGAAACATCTGACGAATTAAAAAACAGAACATGCAGAGTTGGCATTGATCATTATGAACAATGTGCAAATCGAATATGAAATTAAAGAGTGTTTTCAGCAGAATTCAATGTTAAGACTCGGGGCATTTAAGCCGTCAAAATCACCTGGGACCCTTAACATGGTTGGATTTTTTGTCCCCGCAGGTTTCGAACCGGTGACTTTAACATCACGGAGTGGCTTAACAACACACTCCGTCACCGACTGTCCTACACCTCGGGGACTTGAAAAGTTGAAGGACATGGGGGTGGGCTTTGATCCACTTATGTGTGCACTGGTCACGATACCATTTATCCTTTATCAGTGGATGTTACTTGGTTGAGATGGTGAAGATTTTCTTCATGCATGGACCTTGAGTTTTTTTTTTAAGAGGAGAGTTTTTTTTTATCCGCCCTCCACAATAAGTCTTTCGACGTTCACCAACCGCGTGTTAACACGCGGCTGTGCTAGTATAATTAGTGCAATTCTAATATTCAGTTCACACCAATTACCCTTGAATCAAATGCCCTGTATAAATAAGCTTTTTCCTGTTGAATCAAATTCCCTGTATAAATAAGCTTTTTCCTGCTCCATTTTCCTTGAATCAAGTCATCCCATGTCTAAATATTTTTTCCCTGCTCCATTTTCCCTGGGTATTATAATGAATATATGCAATATATCCACAATTTAAAGTGGGTTCTGAGAGCCAAAGTTTTGCATTAGAGCTTACAAGTATGACCAAATTACCTACTTCTAAAAGAATTATCACTGCCCATAGAAAAAACAAGCAGACACTTCATAAATGATGGGAAACTATGGTTGCTGTCCTTTGCAGAAAAACTACTGCTCATCATCCTCAGAGATAAGTTATAAGATTGCCATCATAGAAACTAGATGTGAAATGAAAGTAATTTGCAACAGTCATGCCATGGCTCTTATGCAATACAAACAAAGCAATCTCCAACGGTCTGAATGTAATTTTCTTATTTCAGATCGACAATGCGATATTATAACAATTTAATAAGTTGATTTAAGTCTACATTCTAGAGAAGTCCGGATCTGAGCAGGATCTTGGGAAATATGGCCTCTGAAGTTGGCATGGAAGAACACAAGCACGAAGAATTCTCCTGTAAAAAGCTGTGAGGTCTCTACATCTAGACCATGATTTTCAAGCTCCTCCAGAATCCTCCACATATGTCTCGGCCCTCTTTGGCTAGTGATGCTAATAATTGCTTCCCTGTCATAAAACTCCACGGCCAACTTAATCTCTATGTTTTCGTTTGCCGTTTTTCCAGATTGGATTGATAGCAGATTGTCTCTGTTTCTCTTCAGTTGACTCATATTTTCCTCGAGCTTTCTAATGTGATTGATGGTTTCCTCAAATAATCCGCATCTGTCAAGCTGGATCAAGATCAAGAAACAGAAAACAATTTAGGCAAATTTACCATCTGACGTTTCTGTACATACAATATAAAGCCTTGAAAGACAGTAACAGTCTTGGAAGTTGTCTAATGTTGAAATTACCTTAGCAGGAGTAGCAGGCAACAGAGATTCCAGTTGTGTACACAAAGATTTCATTCGCTTCCTGCGCAATTGTTCTGCAAATATTTGGCTTTCTTTGCTAGAAAATTTCATCATATGATCCACATCTTGCCATACTTTTTCTTGAAGATCATTATAGTCCTGCGAGTCAGCTAAATCTACCTCAGACGGACGCTTTCTGGAAGACGTAACTCGGCAATCGACCTGCCGATCGCATTGTGCAACATTTGAATACACCGTTCTGCTGGCAGGAAAAGAATACGAAAACAGGCAATCAGATGCCATAATTAATTCTCAAGATTGAGGCCGCGCAGAGAGTACTTACAACTGATGAACTGGTGGTGTTATATTCTGCTCTGAAATGCGTTGAAGCGTGTCATACCTCATACACGGTTTTGATATGTTGTCAGGATGACGCGCCCTTGACTGCGACGGGACAATAAATCTTTATGTGAAGAAATTCAAAAAGGAATCACACGTGACAAAATTACAATCCAGCATGTGTTTTATTAAGTGATATAATTCTGAGTCTCCGCTGACACGTGTTTATTCAGGGGGCGGGTATGTAGTTGACTGCGTAGTACGCGGTATCCAGCAGCAACAAGGACTTTCCAGTGAACTTTCAGAAGTTGGTTAGTGGATTGGATAGTTGAAACATTGAAATTATTTTGAATTAGCTTTATTTTACATTTTATGCTTTTCGAATTTATTTATGATTTATTGAAATGTAAAATCATAAGTCCCAAGAGTATATCCAACAGCCCGCAAGCCAGATATACCAATAACTTGTGACTCTAGCCTTGTCACAAGGGGCCAATATGAGCATCCTTACCCCCCGCCGGTTTTGAACCTGTGACCTCCCCGGAGATAACACATGTTCTTAACCATTGGGCCCACTCAGGTGCTCGCCACCATGAAGGTCTACTATTATCTATAGAGAGAAGGGCCCGCCTAAGGACTTGACTCTATTGCGAGCCTAAAGACTTGACTCTATTGATCACATATTTATAATTCACAACATTCAAGTACTTGAACTAACCTATTAAAATGATCATGGTAAATTTAAAATTGATTTGTTCAATAATTAACACACTCAAGTCTTACTACGTAGACATTGAAAATTTGTACCTACAACCATTTTAATAAAGGAAGAAACACTTAAAAAAAGTGCACTAATTTTCCATGTTGATGCATATTTGTTTCGTTTTTTTTTTTTTTTTTGGGTTAAAAACATAATGTGCATGTATGTATACTATATTGAACATGTTGTGTAACCGTGTGATCAATTTATGATCAGTTCATGTAATTATGTGATTTATAAATTCATTAGTTCATGTAACTATGTGATTTATTTATGATCACTTCGTGTAACTATGTGATAGATGTTATATATACGAGCATGTCCATAGAGGTGAATGTGCAATGAGAAATGTAGTGTAGCACAATGTGTGTAAAGAGAGGAGA
This sequence comes from Picea engelmannii, assembly GCA_009831015.1. Classification (NCBI taxonomy): domain Eukaryota; kingdom Viridiplantae; phylum Streptophyta; class Pinopsida; order Pinales; family Pinaceae; genus Picea; species Picea engelmannii. Next base: position 12,485 of record ML797157.1, read on the forward strand.
GGATGGTTGTATGCATGTGATTGACTATTGTAATTCTCCATATAATAATAGAGTATTGATTATCATTGCCCCATGGTTTTTCCCGTATTGGGTTTCCAGTGGGTTTCCACGTAAAATCATTGTGTCAATTGTATGATTGTTGTTGTGTCTGGTTTGTTCTTGGTTTTATTTTCTTGCTTCCACTTCTTAACAAGTGGTATCTGAGTAGGTTAGTCGAGCGCAAAGTTGAGGGATCCGAGAGAAAAGGAGAAAGAGGAATCCACAAAAGAAGCAAATTCAGCTATAGGTATAGTTGATGAAGTTTTATTTGTCTATAGTATAGAGGTTGCAGAGAGGTAATGGTTGAGTCATCGTGAATTTTTTTTTTTTTTTACTTTGGAGTTGTAAAAATAATTGATTGCATGTAAATGGGCATACGTTTGTAAGTGCGTACCCTGGTAACCTATGAAAAGTCTTAGGTAGATTGAATATGTCGGGGGGCATGCATGTTTGGTTAACCTTGACTTGGTGAAAGAATTAACGAGTTACATATGGTTTTAGGTCAAAGCACGTGGTTTTTTGGGTCCATGTTTTTTGGGTAGCCCATGGTATTATGTCCATGGATTGCATATAATGAATCCTATAAAAGGTTTGGTGAACTCCATTGTAAATGGGCCTAGAGGTAAGTGGTGAAGGCTTACTTGGATGGCTTGGTTGTATTTGGTCAAGGGAATGTTCATGTTAAGGTGGATCACTGAGACTCGAGTGTAAAGTTCCTGGAGGTGAGCAGAAAAGGTTCACTTGAACTAGTTTGGTCGAATTTGGTCAAAGTTGTTCGAATACAAAGTTCGAGGTGGAGAAATGTGTCTAGGTTAGAAAGGTGGGTCTATAGAAAGATTGATGTGTTGGTAGGTCAATCAAGTGTTTGAGAATATATGATGAAGGTAGTTTCATATCCATGGAACTTGGAAATTATTACAAGGAAGCTGGGATCAAAAGGGCATGTTCAATAATACCAAATTGCAACAATAGTTGTGGGCCGAAGCGGTTGTGCTATATGGTAACTCGGTCACCATCGGTTGCAAAAGACTGGAAGATTCCAGAAGAGGTATGAACATGTCATCTGGTGATTACTTAAATGTGAAATTATTTGGTTGCGATGCTTATGTTTTTTATGAGCATTCTAAGTAGGACCCAGATCAAACATGAAGATCTTTGATATGGTGATGATGCTAAGCGATGTAGAATGTGAGATCCTACTTCCCATAGAATCATAAGGGACATAGACGCAGTGTTTGATGAATCTCCTTTTATAAAATCGAACATAGTAAAAATATGGAAGGTTCAAAGCATGGCTAGTAGCATAAGGGTATTTGGAAGGTATTGATTTCCATGAAAGTTTCTCACGAGTTGTTAAAAGCTTGTTTCTATTCATGTTGTGTTAGCACTAGTTGTGTTAGTACAACTAGATGTTAAAACTATTTTACATGGATTTTTTTGGATAAGGGGATGTATATGGAACTATCAAAATGGTTAGTTCAGAATAACAAGAGAAGATTTGTTTGCAAACCAAGGAATCGTTGTATGGCTTGAAACATGTCAGGAAAACATTACAAGATGTTTGATTCCTTCATGGTAAGCCAAATTTTACAAGAAGTGAGTATAACCATTGTGTTTATGGTATATTTATTATCTTGGCATTAAATGCTATGATTGTAGTAAGCACAAGCATGTTTGAGATCAACAAGTCGGCCCAGTTGGTTAGGACATTTGGTATGAAGGATCTAAGAGCAGTAAAAAATAAATATTAGGCATGGAGATACACAGAGACATGAAATATGGTAAGCTTGGTTATCACAATAGAAGTGTGTGGTGAATATACTCAGGAAATTCGGTATGAATAATGTGAAACCGGTAAAATCCCTTGGGATTTCCATTGTAATTTTTCTTCAGGTTTATGTCTTAACTGATGAAGAAGAAAATGGTTATATGTCTCGAGTATCATATGCTAGTAGGAATTTTGATGATTGTGACGAGAAATGATCAACATTTCACATGTAGTTGGTATTTTCGGTAGACACATGGAAAAACCAGGTGAAGAGCATGGAAATGTGTGCTTCAAACACATAAGCACAAGTATCACCTACAGTGGTTGCAATAGGTTATGATTCATAAGATTTGGACAAGAGGAGACCTACCTCAGATTATGTCTTGCAAGAATGCAAGGATATATTGGGTAATTTTGGACAAGTACATGATGAGGTGTTCTGTGGTGTTCAAAGCATTGCGCATTTGACTAACAATCCAACATATCAAAATGGGACAAGTGCATCGATTTATAAGATAAGTTACTGATGGAGGAAGAATGGTCCACAATGGAGTGAATCGTGTAGACATGTTCACGTAACAATATTGTTAGAGAATTTGTGGAGTTGTGATGGTGTTTGGCTTCTCTTGGCTTGCAGAAAGGGTGATGAATTAATTCAAGCATGATATATCAGGTAAATTGTTGTCAAGGTGGAGATTGTTGAAAAAAGTGCCAACTAATTTCCCATGTCAATGCATGAACACAAATTTTTTGGCTAAAAATAGAATGTGCATGCATGCACAGTATAGTGAATAGGTTTTGTAACCACATGATCAATTTATGATCAGTTCGTGTAACTATGTGATCTATTTATGACCAGTTCGTGTAACTGTGTGATAGATGTTATATATACGAGCATACCCATAGAGGTGAATGTGCAATGAGAAATGTAGTATAGCACAGTGTGTGTGAAGAGAGGAGAGGATGATTGTATGCCTGTGATTGGCTATTGGAATTCTCCCTATAATAATAGAGTATCGATTATCATTGCCCCTTGTTTTTTTCCATTATTAGGTTTTCACGTAAACAATTATGTTAATTATGTGATTGTTGTTGTGTCTGATTTGTTCTTAGTTTTATTTTATTTGCCATTAAAATCTTGTTATGTTTATGCTTCCGCTACTTAACAGAAACATCATTACTTATTAAAAGTAGTTAAAATACTTTTTTTATTATATTAACTTATTATCATTTTATTAAAAAAATATTTTATTTATTAAGAGATAGAGTTTTCTTAACCATGTAGAGGGAACGACATTTTATTTTCCATCTTATAAACAATGAAGCTTTTAGGGATTTTTATTTTTCTCTCTTTTTACCATGCGAGCTGAGGAAAGAACGAAACACAATAATCTCTAATTACCCAAATAAATATAAAAATGAAATGTATACTTGGCCATTGTCATTGGAAATTGAAACATACCTTGTTAAGCATGGATATTCTAGAATAAGGATCGATGTTGTTTTCACTGGTACATAGATATGACAATCTTACTCTTTTTTGGCATTGCATCACTATAAAATACTCCACAATTCCTACATTATTCCCCACTATTTCTCCCCTCTAATTGTTGAAAGCATTGCATCATTATAAAATACTTCATCACAATTCCCCCATTATTCCCCACTAGTTCTTCCTTATTTGGATTTGGCATCTCTATGAATTCAAACTTCTGATTTGTGCAAGAAACTCAATATGACAAACATCCCAAACCTTCTTTCATTTTTTGAAAGTATAAAGTTCAACAATAATCTATTGTGATGATCGATGTTACAAGGGAAATATATTGTGTTAAAAATGTCTACACTGTAATTGTCATTATAACATCCCATGAAAGATTTCCAACTTGAAAATTGGTAAAACAATGAGGGGAGATAGCTATTACTCTATTTTTTTTGGGTCAATGGTAAGCCAACTTGAAACAATTAGATGTACCACACCAAATTGTTCTCATATATATATATATATATATATATATATATATATATATATATTACATCAAATTTGTTTTTAAAAAAATGACATCATTATGTATGGGGGATAAATGCTAGTAGTGTAGCATGGACTAATAGTAGTTATACAACCCAACCACTCAAACACCCAATAGGAAAACATCGCGCTTACTAATACAATATAACATTAAAACTATTAAAGTACTACAAATAGTGCAAATCAAGTTCCATAAATGCCCATAAATTCACTAAGCCCACAACTATCCAAAAGTTAACTCTTTCAACACCAAAGTATATCTCTTAAAGGTCTACCATAGAAAACATCATGTCTATAGCATTATATCCTCCACTATTATGAGATAAAGACACAACCAAACCTTAAGCATCTACAATTGTCCTATGTAATATCCTAAACTATTCAATATGGAAGTACATATTAACTATCATACAAATCAAATTGATTAATATATGGATAAAAACTTAACTAACAACACGCCCAATTGTATCCCTAAAATGATCTTTACTTGCATATCAAATCAACAATTTATTATCAACCTTACTTGTAAGTGTTATCAATAATCCATCTCTAACTATGTAATCTATAATGCAATGAATGTCAATCAACACATTAAATTCATCAAATCAATCACCCAAGACCATTAAACACTTTAGAAACAAAAGGATAAGAGAGGAGGGCTTCCCAACCATTCAATGATTACCAATCCTATTGCAATCCAAGCCAATGACCATTCACCAATCAAAACTTACATTGATAACATTATAAGTCAAAATCTATCATCCTTGGAAGCATCATTTCTCCATTTCACAATTGCAAATTTCTTAATGATTCACTCTCAATACCCTGTCAAAAAATATCTTCAATTTAGGTATTGACACTGTGTCATAGAATAAGTTCTCTATTTCTATTGCTATGTTTCAATGTTTCCACTATGGTTATGTTTCCATGTTTGTATTGTGTGTATGTTTTTTCTTATTCTATAGGTTTTTGTAGTCACGAAAAGAGGGATTTTTTTTTCTCATATAAGGAAGGCAAGAAGGTTAGTGACTAGGGGTGTCCAACTATGACACTCTACCTCAGATGAGGAGATGAGCTAGGGTGTTACTCAGGAAAATTTAAATACAAATTTTGAAGAGCATCATGAGGCAGAGGTTGAAGGTGGTGATCCACCATCAACTACAATTCAAGGCACACGTTCAACCAAGAATATCAATACTATCAGAGGTTGGACAAAAGAGGATATGATGAAGGAAATTTATGATGTTGAATCAATGGATATTTAGTGAGAGCTGCTGCGAGAAATATGGAATTGCACCAATATCATTACATTATTGGCTAAATGGTCTCTCACATACAAAGAAGAAAGGGCCTCTTATAGTGTTAACTAAACAAAAGGATGTAGAAGTAGTTTCTTGGTGTAAGAAGATTGTTGAATTGGGCCATAGGCTAGATTTGATACAACTAAAGGAAAACATTGCTCAAATATTTTAGTGGAGGTTGATTGCATCCATAGATGGTTTTCCTGGTAAATCATGGCAGTTAGGGTTCAATAAAATACATTTAGAACTTATGTTATAAACACCGAAGAGATTGGCTAGAGATAGGAATTTGAATTTACACCTTGCAGTTGTAACCAAGTTTTATTACAGTGTCCAATTCCTATGGGAAACATTATTATAGTCCAAAATGTATATGAAATTGTGAGATATTAGTTACATGCTAGAAGGAATCATGGCATGTAGGTAATTTCCAAGAGAGGGAGTAGGAATTTGCCAATTTTTTTTCCCAAGAGCACGGAGTGGATAACTATGTTGATGTGTGTAAATGCAATCATTTGATGAATCCTTAGGTTTTATTTGTTCAAGGGAAAGGATCAACTAAATAAATATATAATAAATTGTGAGCTAGGAGCATGCATGATTGCACATCACAATGAAAGGATGGCTAAAATATTGTTTATAAATTGGCTTTAACATTTTGCTGCATTTGTACCTGATAATATCTCATCTACTAAAAATAACTTGTTGATTTTTTTGTCCATGGAAACCAAAGATATTTAAAAACTATGGAGGAGGCAAATGAGATGGGCATAGACTTGTTGACTTTGCTTGCACACACTACTCATAGGTTGCAACCCCTTGATGTGAGTGTGTTTGGGCCTTTTAAGAGTTACTTTAGGTCTAAGACAATATGTTAGATGGAAAAGAACCCAAGGATAGAGGTAAAAAGGTTTGAATTAAAATAAATTTCTACTAGAGATTTTAAAATGGGTCTTATACTCTCAAATATTAAGGTTGGATTTAGGTAAATTGGAATCTAGCCACTAAATTATGACACTCTTATTAATGATATGGGTTGTAACCAAGCTTTTGAGGTACATGAAGAGGAAGGTGCAGATGCTACATTGAACATGTTGAGCCTCTCTCAAGGACACTACCAACCATTAGGTGATAATGATGAACATGTTAGTGCTACTCAAATATATGATGAAGCAACTCAACACAATATGGAAGTTGTTTCAACACAAGAAATACATATATAGATTTTGTAGAACATATTTAAAATGACACTACAATATTGAATATGATTGAAGGTTGTCAAGTGATGGGAGGCCTCAATGACAAAATGACATTTTAGAGCCAAGTGTCCTAGCCTAAGTAACTATCATAAGCCATGATGAACAAGAATACAAATATGGTTACCGACACCAATTAAGAAGGCTTTAACATGCCTTCATTTCCAACATATTTGAGCAACACCGGAATTTTCCATTATTATGTGGATGAAGGAAATGGATAACCAAATCAAGAAGCCAATGAAGAAGAATCACAACTCCCAGATAATCTTCATATGCATCCAAGTACTGAACCAATACTTAGACAATTCTTAAATATGGAAATGGAGATAGTGGCATAGAAAGCATGGACATGATCATTATATTTTCTTTGATTACAATGGATTTCACTGTGACTAACTTTAGAGGATTACATCACACTCCTGGCCATGGAAAATAAAAATAAAAAGGAGATGTTGGAATTGAAATGAAAGAAGAAAGAAGTTTTAGTAAGGAAGAGAGAAATAAGCTTGAATGTTGTAGTGTACCAATGAAAGAAAGGAAAGATTAAAAAATAAGGGGAAATGAAAGAAAAATAACACTAAAAACAACTAGAAAGGCATGAAAAAGAACAACACAAGGTGTTGTAGAAACTTCAAAAGGAGTAGGAGAGGAGGGAGGAGCTTGACAAGACTACAAATGAACTTGAACACAAGAGAATGTTCACCAATTCAATCATTCAAATAATATAAAATACATTATTATCTAAAGACCTAACTCAACAACTGTATCCCTTGTTATCATCTAGTTGCATCATATTCTCTCTTCCTACTAGCCGAGGGGCCAATCTAGTATGTTATTTTTGAGAACATCAAATTCCTCTAGGGTACTGAGCACAATTCATAACTATAGTTTCCCCATTCCTCCATAGATGCAAGTAGTGAAATGGAATAAAAAATATGTAGGCAACTCAACCCACTTGGACTAAGAAAACACACGAAACTCAACATACTTAAGTGATGAATATACTCATCCTCCTCAAGCATGAGTCTTGATTATTATGTATCTGGGCCTAATTTATGGGGTCATTTCATAATTAAATCCTAGGTCCTACTTTCCTCTTGAATTCAAGGCATTGTATTTGGACAATGTTAATACCAATGAACGACTGTTTTTTTATATCCCATACTAAACTATGATAGAAAATATACCATTCAAAAACTCCTAATTACAACCTAAATAGAATATACATATCAAACATCAACTAATTATACACATCCAAACAACTCAATGCATACTGAAAGGATGGGAGGGTGAAATTAATTAATTTCCAATGGATAATGATATAGAGATACAAAAGAGATTAATGCATAATTACATACAAAAAAGAGTAGATTCAATGAATAATTACATACACAATTACTCAATGCATGATTACATAGGCTTAATGTATAATTACATAGACATTATCTTAATTATGTAATGCATAATTATATACTCAAGACTGTTTGGAAAAATTAAAAATAGGAAGGAAGCCAGTTTTTGGGAAGTATAACACCATCACTATTTCCATATGGAAATGAGAGGCTCGGGAAGATTTAAAGAATTTTGTTGAGAACAAGTTTCCCAAGGGTTATGATTGCTAGCTAATAAAATAGGTCAACAATCTCTTTTAATTAATGCAATTTTACACAGGATTATGTCAACTTGGACAAACAACCCTAATAATTTTTAAGATAAGTTAAGGTTGTTAGACTAAATTTTGTTCTCCATTTCCTTTTTACTAAATTAGATGACGAAATACTATAAAATTCTTACAAATAGTTCCTCTAATTTAAACCATTTATTTTTTTACACGCAAATAAAAATGTAGAAGAAATGTAGTCACACATTATGTGGTTATGGTTTTCTTTGGGTTGGCCTTGAGACTTTTTATAAGGATATAAATCTTTATGTGCATGATAATACTCATGATAATAAGGCATTCTAAAGATAAATCTTGATATACTCATGATACATATACATCATGCTGGCCTCCCATTTTCCATAATTTTAACACCATTTTTCTCACTATTATCCCACTACTACACCTAAACTAAACCCCACTATCCTACAAATCCACGCTTCTAAGCCTAAAACCTTGAAACAAGCATTAACAAGGTAATAGTTGCTTATTATATTTAATATCCTAAGTTTTTAATAGGTTTTCATGAGTTTTTAGAACTAATGTTTACATGTGAAGAATTGCAGTTCAGTTCCTGCACCAACTATGGAGTTCCTGTACCTAGGTTTGGATGTTTTCCTATATGCGCGTGCTCAGGAGGAAAAAGAGCACATGGGTTTTGTAGATCTGATCCCCAACATGGTTCATGTCCTTTGGCTCAAGTCCTATATCTTTCACAAGATTTCCAGGATTGAGTCAAACATATGGTCAATGACTTCTTGTGCCTAGGTAGTTCATGGGGGAATCTTCCAAAACGAGAACAAAATGCTATTCGTATGCATTATGTCATACAAATAAAAAAATATTAAAACCGATTTCCTTGAAGCTAATCTTGATTGCTAAGTTTACCAGATGGATCATGTAGAGTTAAACATGGTTGATATGTTTGTTGCCTTTGTCATTTTGAGCATTCTGGTTCACGAGAGCACAAGGCATAATCTTATCATTTTGTTTAAGTTATTCTATATGTATGTAATGTCAATGTAATAAGAGTTAGTGAGAGTGGGAATATATGATATTGTAGTTCACTATTTTGGAGGCAAGAGCATCCTTGATTGTTGTTTCTATTACTCAGACTTGATTAATGTAATGGAGCATACATTGTGATTTTATACTATGTTTTAATGCAAGCATCATTCTAAAATCTTGTGGTGTTATCTTGTTTGTTCTACTGTAAGTTTCAAAGGATTGTTATCGGCTGGAAAGGGCCCACCAATCCAGGACACAACATGTATGTTATATTGTTGCTAGAGAAGTTTAACCATTACAACAATAGTTAGTTCCATTAACAATTTTATATGATGGTATTTGATTTCTTATGTGTCATCAATGATTTCATGATTGTGAAGATTTTTTAACCTGTAAATGGTTCATAGAATTAGCCATTCGCCTATTCTTTACAGTTTATGGTATTGGGATTGGTATTTTGTTCCATCTCTAGAGATGAAGAATAATAACATTTGCACTTTCTCAGGGATAAGTATTTGTTTTATGGTTTTTTATTCCATTAAAATTGTAGCTTATCTCTTTGGTTCATGCAATTTATAAAGTTATGTTTACAATCACAATTGCATAGTCTTGTAAATATTGGTTCAATCACTAATAGAAAGACATGCAAGCCTTAAGGTTAAGAAATTTCATTTACCCTCTTTGTGAGAATTTATCCCAAAGGATTGGTAATCACTGTTTGAAGTTTTCATGGTTGTTCAAATAACCAATCAATATTGTACAATGTATGACAACTGAGTCACATTTCTGCATAAACAATTTGTATAAATACAAGAAGTGCAGTGCCACCATGTATTTGTCACATTGAATGTATTGGTTGTGAATTCAAGTGTTAAGACTTATTTCTCATAAGCTTTACCTTTGAAATAAGAAATCCAACTTAAGATCAATAGTTCATGAATATGGATTAACATATTTATAATTGATTGATTCAGAGGAATGGTTCAAAGTAAAACTTATGGTTATATTTAGTACTATGTTTCTTTTGTTTTTGGACAATATCTAGGTTTATTTCTATCAAAATCTAACCTCACATACATAGCATGAACACTTAGATTGATAAGTGAAAGATTGTATCTTGAATCCTGGAAGGAGATTTGACAAAAGAATTAGCCATTGGTCCATGTCCTTAAATCATTTATCAGTACTTGAATCTTTTGTGTGAGAAAACTTAAACATCCATTGATTGAGAATTAGGATGAGAACATATCAAAGAACATGATCATGCATATATAATAGATCTATGCATGACATATATAGTTATTTAAATTATGCTCATACTTGATATCAATCTTGTGGTCAAAGTGAAGTGATTCAAAAATATTTTCTTGATAGTTTCTTAGTATTTTATTGAGTGATTGGATTGAAGTGTAGTTCACTTGTATCCTAATAAGTTAGATTAGTTTGGACTTTAATCTTTTACCTACATATATTGTGTATACAACTCACAATTTTACTAACCAGATTGACAAGTAAAGGGTGTATTAAAGTAACAATTAATTAACCCAACATTTTTGGCGTAGTTGTCGGGGATCTATTAAAAGGTAAACGGTAGAAGGATAATTTTAGTTAGTTATTTGTATTTGGTTTTCTCACTACATTGTAGATTTGGTGGAGGATAAGATGGTAAGATGCAAATGCACCCTCGCTTCTAAATTTCTGCAAGGGTTCTAGCCCGCCACATTCACTTTGGTGAGTCTATCTTAACCCTTTTCTATCATGTAGTTGACTAATGGTTAGGCCTAGATATAACAAAGGTAGGTTTCTTAAATCAAAAAGTAAGATTTCAGATGATTTATTTGGTAGTAATAGGACCCCCCCCTACTAATTCGACTGAAAGGTATGGATGTAGTTCTTTACATGAAGGATAAGGTTTTGCATCAAAAGTGACTCCAGAACATATTACCCTACAATCAAGAACCACCATTGAAAAGGTGAAGGAAGCACAAAGAGAAATTATGGATAAAGGAACCAAAGAAAATAAGATCGATGAGTAGACTCCAATTACCGACCCAACAATAGAACAAGATTTCAATCTGGAACATATTTCCAAACTCTTTTGATCATCCTATAACGTGGTCATATCACAAATAGAATATAAATTTGTAGAAGGGATAACCAAAGCACATATTGAGAACAATTTTATTATTCATCAAAATCCAATTAGTGAGCCACCCTTCTCTCCAAACTAGGATAAGAAACCAAAGTTACTTAATTTCAGATTGTTTGAAAACATAGGTGAAAAATGTCCACCACATATTCCTTCATGGAATTCCCTCATTAATTCGCGAGCTTTGTTTTCATCAACACATCTCAGTAATATACCATCATAGTTCCTTCAGAACAATGTATCAATGATCAACACATATTGATTTGACTTCATCTTCAATATTCTTCTCTCTTTAGGGTTCATGGTGACTAGAAACTACTTTGACCTCAAGTAGAATACAATATATCTATACCATTATGAATTAACCAATGGTTCTCCTACTGAAATTGAAACCATTCCATCCAAAGAATCATTATTTGCAATGAGCTTACATAAAACTTCTCCTTTGACATCCTTTAAAGATTTAATTTCAATATCATATTCTTGAATCTTCGCCAGCCAGTTAGCCCATTTTCCTTCTCTCAATTGTTGATTCAAAAGCATGTTCACTAGTGAGGATGGAACATAAGTAATGAAATGATAATTTAGTATGTAAGTCTGAAAGTGCGCCATCACTTTCACAAGAGACATGGCTTGTTTTTCCAATTCTGAATACCTCAATTCATAATCATGAAGGTTTTTTCTCATGAAGTTGATTGGGAGTTCTTCACCCTTGGTATTCCTCTTAGTAAGAATAGATGCAACAATTGTTTATGTAGCAAACAAATAGATTATGAAGTCCCTTTCAAAGTCCGGGATAATGAAGACTGGAGATGTGGTGATTTCCCTTTTGATATTATTGAAGGTTTCTTGTGTATCTGTTGTCCATTCAAACCTTTGGTCCTTTTTCAACAATAAATTGATTGGCTTCACAATACTTGCATAGTCAAGAACAAATCTCCGCACAAAATTGATCTTACCAAAAAATGATTGAACTCCATTCTTAGATGATGGTGGGTTGAGTTCATTTATAGCTTTAACTATTTCTGGATCTATATAAATCCTTCCTTGCACAAAATATGACCCAATAGTTTTCCTTGAGTTACAACGAATAAACATTTCTTTGGATTTAGGGAAACACCATACAATCTGCATATGTCAAAATTTTTTCTCAAGTGATGAATGTGATCACCCCTTGTTTTTGAATGCATTGTCAAGTCATCTTGATAATATTCCATGAATTTTCCTATAAACCCTTTAAAAACATGATCCATAGCCCTTTGAAATGTGGCTCCTGCATTCTTCAAACCAAAGGGCATCCTAGCATATGCATATGTCTCCCAAGGTGTTATGAATGATGTCTTTGCTCCGTCTTCCTCAACAACCATGACTTGATTATAACCAGAAAAACCATCTAAAATGGACATGCAAGCTGATCCTGTGACTTGTTGGATAAGAAACTCCATGTTAGGTAAAGGATAATTATCCTTTATACGTTCTTTGTTAAGATCCCTGAAATCTACGCACATCTGAATCTCCCCGGTCTTCTTTCTTACTATCATAGGTTTGAAATCCAATCAAAATGCCTAATGGGATATATTATTCCATCCTTCTTTAATTTCTCCAATTCAACCTTTACCAGAGGTTTTGATTTGGGGTTCATCATCCTTCTTTTTTTCTTGACCGTCTTTGATTCTTCGATCAAAGGAATAATATGTTGAAATATTGTTTTATCATAAGCTTTCAAATCATCATAAGTCCATGCAAACAAATCAAGATATTATTTAAACAAAGAAACATATCGATAAACCTCCTCAATGGTTAAATCAACTCCCAAATTGACATATTTTGGGGAACTGTCAGTTCCAATATCGATCTTTCTTGTTTCTTGAACCTTTCGGAGTGAAATGTCTTTTAGGAGATTCTTAGCATGATCATATTTCGTAAAAATAAACTTAGATTGAATACAATCCTTTGGGACAACATATATGTGATTGTCTTCATCATCATCATTTGTTGGCCCTTGGTTATGAAAGTTAGCGAAGAGCAAGGAAGAAAAGGAAAAATGTGAACTGCGTGGAAGACACAGTGACTGTTACTGGGTCGAAGTGAGAAAAAGAGAAGAAAAGATGGAGCGAAGTAAAAGGAAGCAAGTCGTTGGATGAGGAGATCGAGGATGACATATCAATAAGAGGAAAAAGCCACCGTTGGATGCTTTGGAGCACCACGTGAGAAGGAAGGAAAGACAGGCTGGTGAAGCCCTAAAAACGTGGGTCAAGTTGACCTAGGGTTTTAGACACCTAGGATTTTGGTATCTAGGGTTTGTGACACCTAGGTTTCCGCCTAAGAATGTCAGTGAGCTATTGTAATGTATAAATAAAGGTCAAGAGGACTTGGGATGGGTTTTTGTTATTGGTTTTACTATTGTTAGTATTATGATTGTTGTTGGTGTCTTTGTCATTGTGTGATCGAGTGAGAAAGAAGCGTTGAGTACGAGAGCCTTCTGTATTGTAAGATATTCAACTGGGTGCGAAGATCAACCCTGCAGCTAGGTGTGCAGGGAGGGGAGAGACATAGAGGAGAAGAAAGAAGATCTGCTGGCTAAGAGCGTAGACAAGAACTGTATGCTTCATCTTAATATATTATAAACACAGTTCTGTGGACGTAGCCCTAGAGAGAGGGTGAACCACGTATATCTTGTGTGGTATGTGTGATTTATGCTATGTTCTTAGTCATTGATATACTGCTATTGCAGAACTGTGTTAGATCTGATAGATAGTTGTGTGGAGTAGATCTAAGATGATAAGTGATATATGCATGCTGTATTGTTCTAGTATTAGATCCACTTGATATTCCCCTTGGTTGTAGACATCCTTGTCCTGCAACCCCCCCATAGCTGCTTCGGGTGAGAATGTATCTTCTTCGCAGGTGTTGCCGAAAGGGCCAATAGTTAGGGATTGTTGGTGCGCTCCTTGAGATGAACCTTGGGTCTACCCCTGTGCCAACAAATGGTTCCGTTGTCGAGACATGAATCTTCTTGAGGGAATGTCAAGGTGGTTTCCATCAAATACAAAGATTAAAAAGTGGATAGAAGATTAGGAAAAGGACTTCGTTGAAGCCCAGAACAAGAACCCTAATCTTAGTATAGAGGATTGGTTGGAGAGATATATCTTTACTGATATACATGATATTTTCTTTGGTGGAATCCATCATGATCTATATGAGTGGTTAGCTAGGTTAGCATATACTTAGTTTGAGATTAGATCTAGGCCTCCTATGGTTTGGATGTGGACGTTGATCAAAAAGGTCAAGAGAGTTGATAATGTCATGTTAAGAGAAATAGATCACTGGGTTGATAGCACCATTGAAGGGTACATCACTGAGTTTGTTGTTGACAGAGTAGAGTCATATAGCCAAGTCGAGATATATTTATTCAAGGGACCCAGAGGAAAATTTTTACATTTTCTGAAGTTGAGGATCAAGATGTTGTTGCATGAGAAGAACATCTTGAAGATACAGTAGATTGGTCGGATTTGAAAAAGATAATGTTCAAGAATTTGGACAGCGACAACGACACTGAGGCTGGACATACGTGAAGTGGGAGAGCATTCAGAGAAGTTCATCTTGTGAACCTATTTAAGAAGAACTACGGGGAAGAGGGTTTCTACAGTGGAGAAGAGGAATATATGAAAGACAAAGAACATTCAGAACCCACTGAGACAGAGGAAGGGAAAGATGAAGAGCCTCGTCGGGAATAGCAAAAAATTTCAGGAACTACACAGATTTCTGAAGTAAGTACTATTATCCCTTTTGTTGATTCAATAGCATTAATCAATCAGAGTAATCCAAGCCACCAGAGCGTTCAGAGCACTATCACTAGTAGTCCACCCCATACTCAGTCAAGAACCCTAGGAATATCTATGGAGACGAGATGAGGCTCCCTATTTTTAGGGGATATGGGTCTAAAGAACCTGATCAACACTGGTTCCTATGTGAAGCCATATGGAATATTAAGAATTTCACCGACGAAGCTGTTAAAAGAACTCAGTTTAGTACTACCCTAAGGGATCGCGCACTTAGCCGGTATATGAAGCTTGTCCAAGGAATTGCACAACCTAAGCCGCTGAATGATATCAAGAATGTGTTAACTGCAAATTTCAAGAAACCCAAGTCGAAGTGACAATGTATTACAGATCTTAAAGAGATCAAGCAGAAGGTAGCTGAACCTGTTTGGGAATTCGATCAGAGATTCAAAACCTTAACAGGCCGATTGAATTTTTAGATCCCAGATGAGAAGAACAAAGAATGGTTCATTTCTTCCCTCTTACCACACATCAAAGTTCCTCTGATGCAACAAAACATTCTTCGCAGGTTGAGGCACTGGAGATCACCATGAAGTTAGAATCATCCCCTATGGGAGAATCCATCTCAGGTATGAGTCAAATCTTGAGTTAGCGAACTAGTTTGTCCTTGTAGGTCGAAGATATGAAGAAAGATAAGGGAAAAGATAAAAGAGAAGAAATCTGGAGTGTCACATGCAAATCAGAAGGCCATGACAAGGAACATTGTCCCATATTTCATGAATACTTGGCCTCTAGGGATCCGAGCCCTTTGAAGCAAGTCACCCTCCCCTAGTGTGAGGTATGAAGAAATAGACATCGACCTGGTGAGTTCTATTACATGCAAAAGTATGTTCAGACACCCACAAATTTGTATTGCACATTATGTAAGTCCATGGGGCACGATGATAGGGATTGTAGGGCTTATGATCTCATGCATGAAAGGTCAAGAGACATATACAAAATTCAAGGCGAAGTACAACAAGAAGGAAACACTACGCAGTATAACTCCCCTGGGAGAGGAAACTTCAATCCTCGGGGTGGATTCAGAGGACGAGGACATGGAGGAGGTATAGGTCATGGTTGAGGACAGATCATATGTTACAACTGCGCACAACTATGACACTTGGCAAGGGAATTTCATAACCCTTGTACCACTTGCAGCTACTGCAATGCTTTCCAACATGTCATCAAGGAATGTCCAACATCGTTGGCTAAACTTCAAGAGAAACGAGGACCTGAGAAGAACCCGCAAGTGCAACTGATATATGTTGAACCTCGCGGAGAAGACTCTAGAGTCACTGTTATCACTAGAGGAGGCGCTGTTACATGAGAAGACCGACTAACCCAAGGAAAGACTACAAAAGACTCAGGATTCCAGAAACCTACAGATTAAACCCATACTTTTGATACAAAGAAAGAAAGACAAATATTTGAGGAGGAAAGAAAAGAGTTCAAAGGAGAATAAGGTTCTTCATCAAAGACACGACCCGAAGTAAGAGAATATGGAATGCCTCTGGCATTCAGTCAATCTACTTCACCAAAAGAGGGACAAGAGGTAAGAAAGCTCATGGAATTTTTATATACTTGTATTAAGTTGATTCAGGATGAGAGCGATGTACCAGAGCTACAAAATTTAATTAGATAGTATGAGATAGGAAGGATAGATCCCTTACTGAATAAAGCATTACATCAACTATCCAAGAAGAGAAGGAAAAATAAGGAACTACACTTGAATGCTCAGATAGAAGAATATGATATAGAGTATGTGGTCCTCGACTTAGGGTCGGAGGCAATGTCATGATGAAGAAAACCTGGGCACTGATGGGAAAACTGATGTTGATCTATTCCCCTATCAGGCTTAGGATGGCTAATCATCAGGCAGTAAGCTCCTTTGGAATATTAGAACATGTCCCTGTGGACATCGATGGAGTAAGAACATTTGCATATTTTGAGGTAATTGAGATAGTTGATGACAACTACCCTTACCTTGCACTGTTAGGAATTGATTGGGCTTTCAATAATTCCACTGTGGTTCATTTAAAGAAAAGACATATGACGTTTTAAAGAGATGGAATTAGGGTCATTTCACCTTTAGATCCAGATGAAGGTCAGGGATACATAGAACCTATCAGAGAAGAAGACCATGCATATGAACTGGAAAACATATACAAATTAATAGCTAGACAACATGATTACATTAATCCTACGACCGATGGAAACTTAAGATGGAAAAGTGACATCGCATGTTCATCCGATTCAAAAGAAGCAATGGAGAACTGGTAGAACAAAATATATGAAGTATCTACAAGTAGATGTGCTAGATTAGCCAGAGATGTTCGCTGGATCGGCACAACAGTAAGTAACTTTCCCACCTTTGATGGTATGAATCCTTTAGAAACCTTCTTGTTGGAATTCGAGGCAAGTGTACCAACACAATAGAGATTTTTGGAAATGGATGAGGCCTTGAAAGAAACACCAGCGAGATGGTGTGGGGCACACAAAAACAACATTACAGAATGGGTACAATGTCGTACCCTGATGACTGCGCGGTTCCTAACACAAGTGGAAGGTTGCGAAGTTTGGTACATAGGTTGAAGACTCCCAAAAAAACATGTGCGAAGTTGTGAGGAAGATTGGAGAACCATTCCTCAAGAGTAGTGGGTGCACAAGTTCACTAACACACTAGACACGACCCTTATCAACTGGTACCTTCAAGCGGAGCTGTGCCTCATCACTGCAGATTGGGAAGGTATGACTCAGAACTTTGTAACCACCTTCTTATTTGATAGTCAATATCCTTCAGTAGATCAAGCATTATAGATTTTAAGATAGAAGGTATTTGAGGAGGACTCTAGCCTCCCTTTTGAACAAGAAGAGGATGAATGGACCACGCCTCTCCATAAATTGCAAGGATGTTACAACATCAATGTTGATGAAGACGATCATCCTAGGAAGGTGAACATTGCAGAAACAGAAGGCCAGATATATGTGGAAGGAACAGGAGTTGAGATACCATTCATTGGATAACTGATCAATATTAAGAAGGTCAACATTTGAATAGAGAAAACATCGAAGCTTGCAAATGTTGGAGATTATTGGGCTGCTTCTACTATTGACAAGATAACAGAGTTACTGCATGAATATCAGGACTTGTTTTTGACCAAGTTTATTGATATGAAGGGAATTAAAGGGCCAATGGTAAAGATGAGGATCCATTTAAAACAATATGCAAGACTAGTCAAGAAAATACCCTATAGATTGAACCCTAAATATAAGGAGAAAGTGAAGATTGAGCTCGACAGAATGCTGGAAGAAGGAATTATAGAACCTGTTGAAGAGTCAAAATGGATTAGCCCTATGGTGGTACAAGACAAGAAGACATGAGAGATCAGGATCTGCGTAGATATCAGGAAGCTAAATGATGTCTGTTTGCATGACCCTTTCCCCACACCATTCACTGATGAAGTGTTAGATAATGTGGGAGGCTAGAAGGTATATTATTTTACAGATGGATTTTCAGGATACCATGAGATCCATATTGCCAAGGAAGATCGCCATAAGACCAAATTTGCAACATAATGGGGATCCTACCAGTATACAATGATGCCATTTGGATTGAAGAATTCCCCAAGCCATCTTTTCTAGGGTGGTGGTCGAAGAATTCAAGGATTTTTTGCATAAATTTCTAGAAGCATAATTTGATGATTGGACTATTTTTAGTTTATTGAAAAATCATATTGAATGTCTAAGGCTAATGTTGGACAAATGTAGGCAGTGTCAAATTTCCTTGATCCTCAAGAAGTGGATCTTCTTCTCACCATTTGGAGTGCTATTAGGTCATATTGTATGCAAGCAGGGATTGTTGGTCGATCCATCTAAAATTGCCATTATAGTTGATCTACCCCCTCCTACTTCAGTCAAACAGCTGCGCATTGCGCTGGGACATACTTGGTATTATAGGAAGTTCATTAAACGATATGCCTAGATTAGAGAACCCATGGAGAAGATTTTAAAGAAATACTGTCAATTTCACTGTATAGAAGAGTTCCAGCAGATCTTTGACACACTGAAACAGAAAATGGTTACTGTGCCTATTTTGGCTTTCCCAGATTGGACCAAGGAATTTCACGTGCATGTTGATGCATCTTCCATTGCATTGGGAGTTGTGTTTGCACAATATGGCAAACGAGATATTGACTATCTGTTAGCTTTTGATAGCAGGAAACTATCCACAACTAAGATTAATTACACCACCACTGAAAGAGAAGGGTTAGCTATGGTGTATGCGCTGTAGAAATTTCACCACTACTTGTTGGGAGTACACTTTAAAATGTTTATTGATCACTCCACGTTGAAATACTTAGTCAACAAGCCAGTGTTGGGGGGGAGAATATGAAGATGGCTTCTTCTATTCCAAGAGTATGAATTTGAGATCATAGTTAAGCCAGGAAGAATGAACAAAGGTCCAGACCACTTGTCGAGGTTGGAACATGGAGAAGAACCCACTAGTTTGGAGGATACACTGCCTGATGCATAGTTACTGGCCATTAGAGAGATTGATGACCACTTCACAGAGATAGTCCGGTTCCTGTCAACAGGAATGGTACCTAGTGAGTATACAATTCCTCAGAAGAAACGACTAGTAGTGCGCGATGCAGACTTCTCACTTATAGTTGGACAGCTATACAAAATGGGACCTAATGAGATATTGAGGTGTGTTATGGAGTCAGAGAAACCAATGATCCTCACAGAAGCTCATGAAGGTGTTGTTGGAGGACATTATGCAGGGAAAGAAACTGCGCATAAGGTTCTTAGAGCTGGCCTTTGGTGGCCTACATTACACAAAGATGCCAAGGACTATTACAGAGCCTGCGATGTGTGCCAAAGAGTTGGGAAACCATCCAGAAAATATGAAATTCCCTTAGCACCACAACTGACCCTACAAGCATTTGAGAAATGGGCCATTGACTTTGTGGGACCTATAAACCCACCAGGTAAGCATACAGGAGCAAGGTACATCATTATTGCAACATAATATTTGACCAGATGGGTCGAGGCAAGAGCAGTTAAGGACTATAGTGAAACTACAACTGCACACTTCATATTTGATGACATCATAACCAGGTTTGGATGCCCAAAGATCCTTATGAGTGATCAAGGAACACATTTCATAAATAAAATAGTTGAAGCCCTAGCTGAGGAATTTACAGTCCACCATCAGAAGAGCACGCCTTACCATCCAAAAGAAAATGGGACAGTGGAAGCATTCAACAAGATCTTGGAGACAATGTTGAGGAGGACTTATAATGTTAATAGAGATGACTGGGATTTAAGAGTACCAACTGTATTATGGGCCTATAGAACCACTTGCAAGAAAATAACAATGCAAACCCCTTTTAAATTGGTGTATGGTCTCAAAGCCGTTGTCCCAATGGAATATTTGGTACCAAGATTAAGAATTGTTTCCTTTATAGATATGGATGACTGACACTGTTCAAGAAAGGCTTGCACAGTTGGTCGAATTAGAAGAAGACAAATTTATTGTAGGATTCTATCAATAGGTACAGAAGGAAAGATAGAAGGCCTATCATGACAGGCACATCAAGAAGAAGGCATTTAAACCCGACGATCTAGTACTGGTATATGACAGTAAGTTCATCAAACATCCTGGGAAGTTTAGAACGCATTGGCTCAGGCCATATGAGATTGCCTATGTTACAGAAGGAGGAGTTGCGCAATTGAAAATTTTTAAGGGAGAATGGAAGGAAGGATTAGTGAATGGGAGTTGGTTGGAGTTGTATTTTGACAACCAGATGCCTCGCAACTCTCAGTAAAATCATGAGGAAAACGATCTAGGTACCAGGTGCAGTTGAAATTGGGTACCAGACACAAAAAATAAAGCTTGCACAAGGAAGGAGAGGAGGCATAGAGTAGAAAGCAAAGGCTGCACTACGCAGTCTGAAGTCGAAGTAAAATAGAAAGGTCAGATCTGAAGTGCCTTGAGACGAGTCATAGGTGAGTGTTGGGGGCATTTTGGTCCTTGGTTATGAAATTTAGCGAAGAGCAAGGAAGAAAAGGGAAAATGTGAACCGCATGGAGGACACAGTGACTGTTACTGGGTCGAAGTGAGCACAAGAGAAGGAAACACAAATCGAAGTAAAAGGAAGCAAGCCGTTGGAAAAGGAGATCAAGGATGACAAATCAACAAGAAAGAAGGATCATGGATAGATCAGGAAGAGGAAAAATCCACCGTTGGATTCTTTGGAGCACCGTGCAAGAAGGAAGGAAAGACAGGCTGGCGAAGCCCTGAAAACGTGGGTCAAGTTGAATTAGGGTTTTAGACACCTAGGGTTTTGGTATCTAGGGTTTGTGACACCTAGGTTTCAGCCTAAGGATGTCGGTGAGCTATTGTAATGTATAAATAGAGGTCAAAAGGACCTGGGATGGGTTGTTGTTATTGTTGTTACTTTTGTTAGTATTATGATTGTTGTTGTTGCCTTTGTCATTGTGTGGTCGAGTGAGTAATATCGAGTGAGATTTTTTTTTTAAGTACGAGATCCTTCTGTATTGTAAGATATTTATCTGGGTGTGAATATCAATCTTGCAGTTGGGTGCGCAGGGAGGGGAGAGACAAAGAGGAGAAGAAAGTAGATCCGCTAGCTAAGAGTGCAAACAAGAACTGTATGCTTCATCTTAATATATTATAAGCACAGTTCTAGGGACATAGCCCTAGAGAGAGGGTGAACCACATATTCTTGTGTCATATGTGTGATTGATTCTATGTTCTTAGTCATTGATATACTGCTATTGCATTACTCTGTTAGATATGATAGATAGTTGTGTGGAGTAGATCTAAGCTGATAAGTGATATATGCATGTTGTACTTTTCTAGTATTAGATCCACTTGATATTCCCCTTGGTTGTAGACATCCCTGTCCTACAACCCACCCATAGCTACTTCGAGTGAGACAACATCTTCTTCGCAGGTGTTGCTGAAAGGGCCAATAGTTAGGGCTTGTTGGTGTGCTCCTTGAGCTGAACCCTGGGTCTGCCCCTGTGCCAACATCATTCAACACAAATTTTTCCAATTGTTCATCATTCTCAAATACTTGTAAATATTCTAGGTTATCAGGTATAGAAGGTAGGAATACTCTTTCTACTATAAAATATGTTTTTCTTTGAATATAATCTGGGTTTGACAATGAGGCGGCCAAAGAAAATGAGTCTTCATTATGATTCTTGTCCATTGGAATGAAATAAATGTTGAAAGAGATGAAAGATTCCATCAGTTCGTTAACTCTTTTGAAATATAATTTGAGTATTTCCTTCTTGATTTTATACCTCTGGGCGACTTGATTAATTACCAACTTGGAGTCGCCAACAAAAATTAGATGTTCTACCTTCATTTATTGTGCAAGAATCATTCCCTGAATCAAAGCTTCATATTCTACCTCATTATTAGTACATGCAAATTCAAGTGTGATAGCATGTGGATGCATAATCTTCCGTGGACTTACAAGGACAATTCCAAATCCACTCCCATAGCTTGAATACGAGCCATCAAATGACATCCTCCAATAACCTTCAAACAAATTCTCTTGATTATCCGTGTCTTGAATTTGCTCTAGGATTTCAATGTGTTCCATGTCTAGGATAACATAATTTCCAATCCCAACATCTATATAATCTTCCATTAATTCATTATCCTTCTTTTTGAAAGAAAAGGGTTTCCTGGGTTCACGAGGCACCTTAATCATTTCTCCTTCTTTGCTTGGCAGCATCATGCAACTTCCATCATTCATTATGTATCCCATGATCATGGATGACCAATCTCTTCCCAAAATAACTCCATATGTCGGAGGAAGGTCTACCACAATAATATTGAAAAATGTAATAATATGGGGAGCCGTTGTGATCCAAGCATAAAAGTCCATAAGATGACACTTGTCTAGAAACGATTGCATATATACTTTCACCAGTCTCGTAATATTTGGTATAATTCATTCCCAATGCCTCCATGACCGTGAATGACATAATATTATTGGTCACACCAGTGTCAACTAAACATTCATGGAGTGAAACATCATGATTTTCAATTGAAATATAAAAGGAAGGAATTTTACCTCTCAACTTGACGGTTGATTTGTTTTGGCTTTGTTTCGGACTTGTAACAACAACTTCTACTTTTTAAGACGGATCATCCAATAATCTCAAAATGTTTTCCCTTTGTTGGGGAATCTTTACCACTTCTGTAAAAGGAAGAGTTATCCTTAGTTTACTTAAGTCGTCTACAACATTGTATGTCATCTGAGTGGAGTTTGACACCAGGTGTTGTTTCGTACTTCCAATGCTATCCGTCATTTTCTCATTCATTTTTTCTTTATATTTTTCGTTTTCCTTTTCACAAACATTTTTATTCTTGGATATATTTACAAATCCTCTTGTCTGGGCAATGTTTTCTTACGAGTTGGGGTCGTTGTCACCTTCTTCAAATATATAAATGGACGTCTCGCATCCGTCCATCTATACAGTTTCAAAACTTTCATCAGGTGAATAATATTTCTCTTTCTTAACCATTTTCTCATCATATACATCATCCAGAACAACTTCATTGGGGGTTGGCTTCCTGGGGACCCTAGGTCTTTGCGGATTATCCATGGTTTCAAACCTCACTCTGTTTTCTTGGGGAGGGTTCCTTCTTTGCTCTTGGATTGGAATTCTTGGATTTGATACATACTTACCCCCCTTTCTTAGTCTATTTATCTCGTTCTTCATTTTCTTGATAGTTCTATTTATTTGTGCAATTTCAATTCTTTGTTTGGTTTCTTGTGCTACAATATGGTCTACTTTCACATCTGGTATGATTCCCTTGAAAAATCCTCATCCAATTGTTTGATTTTGGGTCAGTCATGGGTTGAATTCTTCATTCTTTCTTGAACTAGAGGCTCCTTTATTATCAATACTTAAGCCTCCCAGCTTCCTTTGTACTTTTCCCAGTATAATGTCAGGGTCAACACCCATTTCAATCATAATTTATTCCATCTCAGTGGATTTAATCATTGCTTCCTCCAAGGTCACCATATGATATGTTCTGATAACATATTCCACATTTGGGGGCATCACATTCTTATAACAACTGAGTATGACTGGGTCATTGGGTCTTTTATCTTCTGGAATCTTACTCAAGGTTTTATTGAACCTGAGATTAAAATATCGTATTCTTTCATTCTTCCTCAAACCAATTTGGGTGAAGTCAATGAAAAGGGTATGATAAGCAAATGGAGGGGTGAACATAGTCAGGAACATGGCTTCTAGGTCATTAAACAAGCCAATTGACCTATTGGGTAATGTCATATACCATTCATATGCTCTTCCTGATAAGGTTTGAAGAAATAAACTTACCATGACATTGTCATACTCAACACGATGAAAGTCACAAACATCAATAAATAAGTTAAGGTTCCTCTTTGCATCAATTGTTTCGTCTCCAGAAAATTCCTTCAAGCTACCCTTAGGGAGAACAGGGAGAACATGTTTCTCACCTAGAAGATTTAAAGGGGAATTTCTTATTCTTCTTCGATTTTCTTGATTTCTTGCAGCACCTCTTCCACCTCCTTATCTCTCTTCATGTGGTTCATCGTGTGGTTGTTCATTTCTTTCTGCTATATCCAGAGATGTTCCAGGGATATGATTTCCACTTCTTAGAATATAGATTTGCTTGATTTTACTTCTGGTAATGGGTCCCTTGTATTTGTCCAGTTTCAATCCCAACCTTATCCTTGTGCTTCTCTAGCTGGACTTTGGTTTCTTCGGTCTTGTCGCTTGACTCTCCTCTATCTCCGAAGGATTTCTCTTTCAGGTCTAAGATCTGCCAAGATGTTTCTAATTCTTCTCGGGTCTCGGCTTTCGTTATTACCATATTATAATGATGATGTAAGATGCTTCATTGATTATTAAATCCAATTACCAGGTGGGGCTAATCAGCCTGGGGAAAAGTCATGTATTTTCAAAAAATGCTAAACCAGATTTCAAGTTTCAGTGCATTCCCTAGTGGAGTCGCAAAATATTTTGACGCTTGAATCCGTTAGGACCGAAACAAAAACCTCACAAGGATACAAATCCCTATTTGTTTTTATAGAGGTGGTACTCCTCTTTACTTTAATACTTTCTTGGGACTCTAGATCTTCAGAATATGGAACTTTGCAAAATTCCATCGTGGTAATCAAAGAAATATAAAGATTGCAAGAAAAAATAACAAGAAAGAAGATGTTTTGTTTTATTTTTGAATAAAGTTCCTGAGAAATGACCAGGAACTGCACACTTCATACATTTAAAAAATATAGAAAACATTTCCTCACATCCATCATAGTTAAACTATAGATTTGTGATCACATAAAATGAAAAGAAGATGGCATGCATGCATAAGAGAACTTTAACAGAGTGGACACATGGGAAGCGCAAATAATATAATGATAGATCAATCTCAAATACTTTATACTCAAACCTTAGAGATACAAAGTACAGTCAAATTTGATCTCGAAATAGTTGTCTTGAAATTTTTGAAAAAAATATATAGTCTATTACAAATCCTTGAAATTTAAAATGTGTTTGTCCTTAGGACTAGGAATGGGGCTCCCACGGACCATAAAGAAACAAGAAGTAATCTTGTAGAAGGAGGACAGTGGGCGATAATAGAACAACAAGACTTGGAAAGAAGATAGGGAGAAGTTAAAAGACTCCGTTTAAACCTTTCTAGTCAAAGACGCGGAACAACTGGATGAAAGAAATAATAAAGAAAGAAAGATGTGATCAACAATAACTTACTATGATGGTATCTTGTTTCTTCACTTTCTTGTTGCTGTCCTTTTATTGTCTTCATTAATGGTTACATGAACTGTCTCAATTCTTTCTTTCCCTTCATTGGCCAATTTGTCAATTTCTTTTTTGAACCATTCTTCAATACAGTTTTTCATTGGTGCAACATTTATCTCATGTCGGATTTTAATGTTGAATAATGTTTTCCCTCGACCAAGTTTTGAGGAAACATTGGTCGTGTTTGACCTCTTTTGGACTTCGACAGGCTGGTTGAAGATGGAGCACCTAGGCAGAGCTGAGATCACGGGATCTCACTTATTTTGTGGACCTAGCAAGGGGTTCATTAGGGTTTTTGTATTAGGGTTTTGGGATGTCGACCCATGGGTTTACCCATGATTAGGCCTTGTTCTAAGGGATGTAAAAGTATATATAGGAAGGAATGTAATGTATGTTGGCATGTTTTCAAGCATATGTGCTTGTCATTGATGGAAAGATCAGAGTATGCAGTGATGGAAAAACAGGGACAACGTAAGCTCATAAGAGATAGTGCAGAGGTGCACAAAGAGTGCAAGAGTGTGCTTGTTTATTTGATGGAAAACAAGCAGGCAAGGAAGATCAACAACACATGGATAATTGCATGGAAAGATCAGAAGCGTAAACTCCATTTCAAAGTTTCAGATACCGAGCATTGGAGGAGTCAAGGAAGCAACTCACGACAAGAATTCCAAAACGACGAAATGAGAAACATCAGAATACATTGATCCAAATCCATTTTGGAGTTTTGGATACCGAGAGATTGAGAAGTCAAGATTTGAGACTCTTCAACATAGGAGTCCCGTAGTTGTGAAATCCAGAATCCCGAAATCCCGAAAGAGGCACATCAAAAAGAGTTTTATAGACGGGGAAATAACTCCATTTCAGAGTCCCGGATACCAGCAGTTGAAGTGTTGAAACACTTCACCACAGGAGTCCCGGTATCGTGAAATGCGAAACACCGAAACCCTGAAAGCAGGAGATAGTTCCGGATACCAGGAGTTGAAGTGTCAAAACACTTCACCCCAGGAGTCTCGGAATCACGAAATGCGAAACGCCGAAATCCCAAAAGGAGGAGACAAATTCAAATACAGAAGTTTCAAATACCTAGAGCTGGAGGAGTCAAGTGTCGAGACTCCTCATCATAGGAGTCCCAAAGTTGCGAAGTGTGAAAAGATGAAAAGCTGATCTAACTTCATTATGGAGTTTCAAAGATCGGGACTTGGAAGTGTTGAGAAAATTCACATCAAGAATGCCAAAATCGCGATATGCAAAATCGCAAAGTGATCTGGGCCGATAGATCCAGGAAGAGAATGTGGCAGACCACATTAGAAAGGACATGTGGAAGACTATGGCACGTGGCACGATCAGACAATGACAAGTGTCGAGTTGATTAGGCATTTTAGGCCACTAGAAATCACAATTCTGAGTGACACGTGACAACCACTCCGATCACGACACATTATCGAGTGACGTAAGACTAACCTCACTCCGGGAATTTTTGCTTCGGGAGTTTTAACTCCATCACTCCCCCAAAGTCCCAAAGGCTAAAGTCCCAGGGCATAGGATAGTCGTCCGATCACCACGGATCCAGGAACGTTGATTTGGAGATCGAAGAACTTGTGTGATTGGAGAGGGGTCATATTCCGGTGGTCACATCGTCGAATAACTGTAGAAGAGAACTCGAAGAGGCAAGCTCCATTTTAGAGTTTTGGGGATCGAGACATGGAGAGTAACAAAATATTCACCACGGGGATCCTGAAATGCCGAAGTGCGAAATGGAGAAATGAATGCAAGATTCGATGAAGTCAATTCAACGGTGTAGATGAATTTGAAAAAGATCGGAGGGCTACTATTGAACTTCACAGTGTAACTTCTAGAAAAAAATGATGGTTTCTGCTAAAGGATGAGCTTGTCTCTGACAGAGAAGACGAAGAGCCTCAATTGCCAGAGAAGCTAAGGAATCTTGAGATAACACCCAGTGATGATGAATACCTGGGGAAACTATCAAAGAAGCTGAAGAGTTACCATGATGATCAGGTAGAGCACTTAGATGAGTAGGAGATGCAGAATAGGGAGAGACAACGTGGCACACAGGAGATGGGATAGATGTGGAAGAGTGAAGTGGAGAAAACACCCCGATGTGGAGTAGATTGGGGCGGAAGAGGATGCAAGAGAAAGAAACAGATTGCATGCAAAAGGTGCACAAAGAGTATAAGAATGTTGAACAAAGAAGAAATGGGTGTGAC
Source organism: Picea engelmannii (assembly GCA_009831015.1). Lineage (NCBI taxonomy): Eukaryota > Viridiplantae > Streptophyta > Pinopsida > Pinales > Pinaceae > Picea > Picea engelmannii. The sequence continues at coordinate 40,616 of ML797157.1, forward strand.
TGTTGAGTGTGATTGAGGTGTGAAGAAGGAGGCAGAGCGAAGCAACCAAAATTCACATAAGGGGAATGGTGCATTGAAGGGACATGGCGTAGAGAGCATAAAAGGAAAAAGAACAGAAAGTGCAAGGAGTGTGAAAAAGACACTGGTGCAGACAGAGCAACGCAGTGCAGCAAAACAATGATGATACTGGTAAGCCATTAAAGAACTTTATATCACTGTAATAAGTCTTAATAGAAATGATTTAGATTTTAGGGTGGTTGGGAGGTTCTAGGGAGGACTGTTGTCCTCATAGGTTCAAGTGGGTGCTTGAATAAAGGGAGTTGTAGATTCCATCTAGTTGCAGCCAGAGAAACCAGGGTGGTAGGGTGGTGCAAGGGAGAAATGTTGTTCTCTGTTATACAGGTTTATGCCTGTGAGACTGGAAGTTGGTGCTTCCATCTAGTTGGTGTTGGAACACTTAGGGAGTTGGTGCTTCCTTCTAGTGGGTGCTAGAGAAACTAGGGAGTTGGTGCTTCCTTCTAGTTGGTGCTAGAGAATCCAGAGAGTTGGTGCTCTCAGCAAGTAATAGCTTGCAAAACAGAGGTTGTAGCCTCATTATGAGTTGGTTCTCATGTGTATGATAATGTAAATAATGTACATATTACTTATCATATAAATAAGAAGGGGTTTTTTCCCTTTGTGGGTTTGCTCAGGAAATATCTGTCTCTGTGTATCTCATTTTTGTGAATGATGTTGAATGGTCTATTGCTTACTTCCCTACATTATTGTGATTGTCATTGAGTGATCTGGAAAAAAGTTTAAAATGAGTATGATTGTTTAAGCAAGGTAACAACTGATTCACCCCCCCCTCCTCTCAGTTGTTCAACAATTGGTATCAGAGGAGGCCCCTTTTATCTAAGGGTATATCCTAGAGCTTAAACATGTCAATCCATGAAGGAAATTCAACCAATAAGGCCCCTCTGTTCAATGGAACAAACTTTGCCTTCTGGAAAGTTAGAATGAGAACCTACATAATGGCTTTAGGTGCAAATGTTTGGGATGTGGTAGATACTGGTTATGTAAAGCCAGTTGTATTAGATAATAAGGATGATAAACTAGAATTTAGCTTCAATGCTAAGACTATGAATGTTATCTTGAGTGGGATTGTAGAAGTAGATTTCGTAAAAGTTATGCACCTAGGAACTGCCAATGAAATGTGGGACAAAATCATTAGCAGTTATGAAGGTAATGAGAAGGTAAAGGATGCCAAGCTTCAATCCTACAGAATACAGTTTGAACAGCTGAAGATGAAAGAAGATGAAACTACTGGAAAATACTTTCTGAGAGTAGAAGAAATGGTAAATGCAATGAAAGCACTTGGTGAAAAAATTGAGGAACCTTCTTTAGTTCAAAAAATCTTGAGATCTCTCCCAGATAGGTTCAATCTGAAGGTCTCTGCTATAGAAGAACTTAATGATCTAAAAACCTTGGAGTTTGATCAACTTTTAGGAACATTGTCTGCATATGAAATGAGAATAGTTAAAGATAAACCCACCTCTAGAGAAGCATCATTTAAGGCAGACAAGAATGAGGATTCTGAGCTCGATGAAATTGAAGCAAAATTTGTGAAGAGACTGAAGAAGGGATCAGACAAATACAAAGGTAAACTGCCTTTCAAATGTTTCAAATGTGGTAGGATAGGTCATTTTGCAAATAAATGTCCCCACAAAAGAAAGGATAAAACATGTGATGATGAGGAGAAGCACAAACACAAAAATTTCTTTAAAGAGAATAAATTTAAGAAGAAAAGTCTTTGCGTAAACAATGATGATGATCCTTCAAATGATGAAGACAATGACTCCTCTATTGAAGATAAACTAAATGAATTCATACTTATGGAGAAAGAGGATTATGATAATAAAAGAACAGGAAGTGATGCTAATGAAGAAGAAGCTGTGGTTGACATGGAAGGAGAACTGATCAGTGCACTGGAAGAGATTGATAGACTAAGAATTAAGAACAGAAAGCAAAGACAATTGCTGATACAGTTCAAGAAAGATAGTAAATAACTTGATGAAGACTTTGTCCTACTAAAAGTGGAATTAAAAGAGACAGAGAAAATCGAAGACATTCTGAAACGACAATTATTAGAGAAGAATGAAAGATGTGAAACCTTATAACAAGAAGTAGTGAAAACTAGGAAAGAGATGGAGAAGTTTCAAGCCTTGTATAATTAGAATCTGTCAAGTATCAAAGCCTCAGAAGGATTAGCCACCATTAAGAATCAGGAAAGGAATCCAAAGTTGAAAACTGGTTTGGGTTATGAAGAGGGATCAATTAGTGGTAAGCCAAGAAACAAGAACCCATCAAGTTTGTCAAATCTACAACCAATGACAACAAAAAACCTGCAGAAACAAAGGAAGACAACCCGCCGCCTAGGTCAAGTAGAGAAAAAGGTGCCAGGACTGAATCTGTAGAACAAAGAAATAGTGCGCTCCCTGCTAAAAGACGTCATCAACATGGAAGAAATCGATTTGCTCAAAGAAGACAACCAATTTCCAAGCACAAAGAATTTTTCTATGGCTACTATTTCTACTGTTCTAACTTTGGTCAAAAAGTTGTAAATTGTTCCTTAAGACTTATACATGAGCAATTAATATTTCAAAGGAATAAATACTTGCCACAACAAAGAATGATACAAGCAAGTAACAAACCTTCGCAGATTGCAAATTGCCAAATTAAGTTTAGAGACATGCAACTAAGGAGGTCAAGAAATTATCAACAGTCAATAATTACACAACACTGAAACTATAATTTTGACGTATTGAACAATGAGATTGAATGCTACATCTGTCATAACTATGAACCATATTTGAATTCCCCTGCTGAAAATGTCAAGGTGTGGAAGAAGAAAGAAAGTGACAAGTGTGGATTAGTGTTGTCAGCTCAAAGAAAAAAGAACCCTTGGTATATAGACAGTGGATGCTCCAAACATATGACACGAGACAAAGGTAAGTTTATATCTCTAAGTGAAAGAAAATCAGGAAATGTAACCTTTGGAAATGATGCTCCAGGTAAAATAAAGGGTAAAGGGATGGTGAGTTTAAGTAATGGAAAAGGAAAATCTCAAGATGTTCTACTTGTAGATGGGTTGAAACATAATCTGCTCAGTGTAAGTCAAATGTGTGATAGAGGATGTGAAGTGGTGTTCACGTCCAAGGACTGCAAGATAAAGTCTGTAAACTCAGGACAAGTGTGGTGGCCAAAGGCATAAGGACAGAAAATAATGTATATGTGCTGAAACAAAATAGAGAAGAGTGTCATCTAAGAAAACATGATGAAAGCTGGTTATGGCATAGGAGACTTGGACATCTAAACTTTGACCACTTAATCAAACTCAAAAATCTTGAGGCAGTAAAAGATCTTCCGAGAATATCAAAGCCCCAAGATTCAATGTGTAAACCCTGCCAAGTAGGAAAGCTAACCAGGACATAGTTTAAGTCCAAGAGATTTACTTCAACAGACAAACCACTCCAACTAGTTCATATGGATTTATGTGGACCATCAAGACAGGAAGGCACATGGAAAGAAAACTACTTCATGCTGATTATTGATGATTACTCCAGACTTATTTGGGTTGCCTTTCTCAAGGAAAAAGCTGAAGCTTTTGAGAAGTTTAAAATATTTAAGGCTTTAACTGAGACTCAAATAGGCAAGAGGTTAAAGGAAATAAGATCAGACCGAGGAGGAGAGTTTATGTCAAGTGACTTAAAGGAATTCTGTGATAAGCATGGGATCAAGAGAGAATACACCATCCCAAGAACTCCACAACAAAATGGATTAGTTGAGAGGTAAAATAGAACAATGCAGGAAATGGCCAGGTCAATGATGAATGAGAAGAACATTGGTCAAACCTACTGGGTAGAAGCAATACACACAACAGTCCATGTTCTTAACAAAGCCCACCTCAGACCACAAAGTGACAAGACACCTTAT
>ML797157.1:45824-56864 GCA_009831015.1 Picea engelmannii
AAGACTCTAAACCTATGGGCACACCTATGGTTACTGGATGCAAATTAAGTAAGGATGATGACTCACCTGATGTTGATCAAAGTTCATATAGATCAATGATCGGTAGCCTGTTGTACATCACAACATCTCGCCCAGACATAATGCATGCTGTTGGAATGGTAGGAAGATATCAGTCTGCACCTAAATAGAGTCATTTTCTAGCTGTCAAAACGATATTCAGGTATTTGAAAGAAACAATGACTTATGGTCTGTGGTATCCCAGAAATCAGAATTTTCAGTTAACGGCCTATTCAGATGCATATTGGGCAAACTGTGTTGATGAGAAAAAAAACACCGGTGGAGGAGCATTCTTCTTGGGTGACTCATTAGTAGCATGGCTTAGTAAAAAGAAAGGTTCCATTTCTTTATCAACTACAGAGGCAGAGTACATTGCTACTGCTACCTGTTGCACTCAGATATTATGGATGATTCAGACACTTGCAGACTTGGAGGTAAAATACAATGCACCGATCCCAATCCATTGTGATAACACTAGTGCCATAAGTGTGTCCAAGAATCCTGTATTCCACTCCAAGACCAAGCATATTCCCATAAAATACCATTTTTTGAGAGAGAAGGTTACCAATAAGGTTGTCAAGGTCCATTACATTCCAACCATAGAACAAATTGTAGACATCTTTACTAAACCCCTAGCCAAGACACCATTTGAATATCTCCGACATAAGTTGGGTGTCATCTCGTCTCACACCTAAGAGAGTCCATCCTGTTAGGGGGAGCTTTGTATTGATTAAATATCTGATACCCCCTAAAAATACTGCAATATCTCAGGGGGAGCATGCTTTCTTTGACATTGATGTCAAAGGGGGAGAAAAGGAGTGGTCCGGACTGGATGCTACAGTTGGAGGTCCAAACAAATTAACACAGTCATTTAGGATTGCCATCAATGCCAAAGGGGGAGATTGTTGGCATGTTTTCAGGTAGATGTGGTTGTCATTGATGGAAAGATTAGAGTATGCAGCGATGGAAAAATAGGGACAATGTAAGCTCAGAAGAGATAGTGTAGAGGTGCACGAAGAGTGAAAGAGTGTTCTTGTTTATTTGATGGAAAATAGGAATGCAAGGAAGATCAACAACGCAGATATAATTGGATGGCAAGATCAGAAGTGTAAACTCCATTTTGGAGTTTCGGATACCAAGCATTGGAGGAGTCAAGGAAGAAACTCACGACAAGAATTCCGAAACGGTGAAATGCGAAACGTCGAAATACGTTGATACGACTCCATTTCGGAGTTTCGGATACCGGGATATTGATAAGTCAAGAGTTAAGACTCTTCAACACAGGAGTCCCGGAGTTGCGAAATTCAGAATCCCAAAATCCTAAAAGAGGAACATCAATAAGAGTTTTACAGACTGGGAAATAACTCCATTTCGGAGTCCCAGATACCAGGAGTTGAAGTGTCAAAACACTACACCACAGGAGTCCCGGTATCGCGAAATGAGAAACGCTGAAACCCCGAAAGTAGGAGACAGTTCCGGATACCGGGAGTTGAAGTGTCAAAACACTTCACCACAGGAGTCTCAGAATCGCGAAATGCAAAATGCCAAAATCCTAAAAGCAGGAGACATTTTCGAATACCAGAGTTTCGGATACCGAGTGCTGGAGGAGTCAAGTGTCGAGACTCCTCATCATAGGAGTCCCAAAGTTGCGAAGTGAGAAAAGACAAAAAGTTGATCTGACTTCATTACGGAGTTTCGCAGACCAGGACTTGGAAGTGTCGAGAACATTCACATCAAGAATGCCAAAATCATGATATGGGAAATCACAAAGTGATCTGGGCCGATAGATCCAGGAGGAGAATGTGGAAGACCACATCATAAAGGACAGGTGGAAGACTATGACATGTGGCATGATCAGACAATGACAAGTGTCGAGTTGATTAGGCATTTCAGGCCACTAGAAATCACAATTCCGAGTGACACGTGACAACCACTCCGGTCACGGCGCATCATCACGTGATGCAAGATTGACCTCACTCCGAGAGTTTTTGATTCAGGATTTTTAACTCCATCACTCCCCCAAAGTCCCGAAGGCTGAAATCCCGGGGTAGAGGATAGCCACCTGATCACCACGGATCGAGGACCGTTGATTTGGAGATCGAAGCACTTGTGTGATTGGAGAGGGATCATATTCCGGTGGTCACATCGTCGAATAACTGTAGAATAGAACTCAAAGCGGCAAGCTCCATTTCGGAGTTTCAGGGATCGGGACATGGAGAGTAACAAAATATTCACCACGGGGATCCCGAAATGCCGAAGTGCGAAATGGAGAAATGAACGCAAGATTGAATGAAGTCAATTCAATGGTGTAGATGAATTTGAAAAAGATCGGAGGGCTACTGTTGCACTTCGCAGTGTAACTGCTAGAAACAAATGATGGTTTCTACCAAAGGATGAGCTTGTCTATGACAAAGAAGATGAAGAGTCTCAACTGCTAGAGAAGCTGAGGAATCTCGAGATAACACCCAGTGATGATGGATGCGTGGGGAAATTGACAGAGAAGATGAAGAGTTACCATGATGATCAGGCAGAGCACTCAAATGAGCAGGAGATGCAGAACATAGAGAGACAACGTGGCACACAGGAGATGGGATAGTTGTGGAAGAGTGAAGTGGATAAAACACCCTGATGTGGAGGAGATTGGGGTGGGAGAGGATGCAAGAGAAAGAAGCAGATTGCATGGAGAAGGTGCACAGAGAGTATAAGAATGCTGAACAAAGAAGAAATGGGTGCGGATATTGAGTGTGATTGAGGTGTGAAGAAGGAGGTAGAGTGAAGCAACCGAAATGCACAGAAGGGGAATGGTGCATTGAAGGGACATAGCGCATAGAGCATAAAAGACAAAAGAACATAAAGCGCAAGGAGTGTGCAGGAGACACTGCTGCAGACAGAGTAGCGCACAGCAATAGAATAGTGATGAGACCGGTAAGCCATTGAAGAACTTTATATCGCTGTAATAAGTCTTAATAACAAAGATTTATATTTCAAGGTGGTAGGGAGGTGCTAGGGAGGACTGTTGTCCTCAGTGGTTTAAGTGGGTGCTTGAACAAAGGGAGTTGTAGCTTCCATCTAGTTGCAGCCAGAGAAACCAGGGTGGCAGGGTGGTGCAAGGGAGAACTGTTGTTCTCTATTATACAGGTTTGTGTCTGTGAGACTGGAAGTTGGTGCTTCCATCCAGTTGGTGTTGGAACACTTAGCGAGTTGGTGCTTCCTTCTAGTGGGTGCTAGAGAAACCATGGAGTTGGTGCTTCCTTCTAGTTGGTGCTAGAGAATCCAAAGATTTGGTGCTCTCAACAAGTACTAGCTTGCAACACAAAGGTTGTAGCCTCATTATGAGTTGGTGATCATATGTATGATAATGTAAAGAATGTACAGATTACTTATCATATAAAGAAGAAGAGGTTTTTTCCCTTTGTGGGTTTCCTCAGGAAATATCTGTCTCTGTGTATCTGATTTGAGTGAATGATGTTGAATGGTCTATTGCTTAATTCCCTGCATTATTGTGATTGTCATTGAGTGATCTGGAAAGAGTTTAAAATAAGTATGATTGTTTAAACAATGTAACAACTGATTCACCCCCCCCCTCTCAGTTGTTCAACAATGTAGAGGGTGGTGCTTAGTGCAAGGAATGTAGTATGTAGCTAAGTGCATAAGTGGCTAAGTGCAAGAGGCAAGTAGTTTTGAGTTTCGTTGTGCAACAAAACCTATATGTAAGGCTTCATGCTTGAGAGAGAATTTGGCTTTGTACCTTGACCTGATATTGGGAAGGTGCATCTGGCGCTTAGTGCGCAAATCACCTGTCTAGTGCAAAGCTTGGATCTTTGAATTAGTGCACATGAGAAGATGGATGTGAGAGATTGAAGACAAACAAAGAAGAAGAAGCCATTGGTGGATGTAGCCCCACACTGAGGTGAACCACATAAACCTTGTGTTGATGGTTTGCTTTGTGCTGTAATGTTTATGGTGTGAATTTTCTTAGTGCATTGAATGTTATGAATGATAGATAGATCCATGAATGTTTAATGCTTTGTATATGTTGAATGTGTTAGATCTGACTTATGATGCTAAGTGCGATGTGTATTTTGTCATTATTACTACATTGAACTGTACTTAGGGTTTGATATATGATGTGAATGAATCAATATTTATTATTCCTAAGTACCATGCAAAGCGTTGTAATCACAAATCTGTGTCTTAACTTGGTTACAAACACCTTAGTCCTGTAACCCTCCCTGCCTCTACCTCGGGTGAGACTTCACCTGCTTCACAGGTGTCGCTGAAAGGGCCGATAGTTAGGTTTTTGTTGGTGCACCGTTGAAGTGTTGAACCCTGGGTATTACCCTATGCCAACAAATGGTTCCGTTGATGGAACCTGAAACTGTGATTGATGGGAATTGAAGTAAAGAAAAGAGAAGCTCCGTGTGTATATTTGTTGTTGTAGTGCATAGTAATCTACTTGACTTGTGAAACTCTCTTCTAAGAAAGAGACCTGATCTGAATAAAAATAGGTAATATCTTGAAAAAGGTAAAGCTTTGTGCTTGAATAGAGTAAGATAAGTGATTTTTTTTTCGAAAGCATGAATCTAGGTATGTTTGATAGATTTTGTCCTAGTCTGAAAGCTAGGGTACAGTTAGAATAAAAAGTTGATCTGAATAAATTTGATAGAAATAAATAAAGATATGTTATTCCCATGCATAGAAATAAATTTTGGACTAATGAATGGATGCAGGAACCTAGAAAGAATTTTTGCATATTACAGGCTCAACACTGTGATCCTAGTGCGCAGTACAGGAAAGGTTGGGGAACAATTAAGAGAAAGATAGGATTGACATTATGTTATAACTACAGAAGTCCAGGACATCCTGCTAAGGAATGCCCTGGTATAGGTCCTATTTGCCTTTATTGTAAAATTGTTGGTCATAAGGTTGAGGATTGCCCAAGGATGATTGCTAAAGTTGAAAGGATGAATATGGGACAAGAAAGATACCAAGAGAATAAGGGCATGTTAAAGAACCATAAAGAGAAATAATCAGAGAAAGTTCAGTCTACATTAGTACAATTAAAAGAAGCAATGGATGATCACAAAGATGTCAGTTTATCTAAGATCATGAAAGAAGAACAACACATAGATACAAGAATAGGAGATTTCGACATAGAATGTGTCCTGGATGAGGAGACATAAGTGAATATTATGACATAAAGCACTTGGGAAATCTTGGGGAAGCCTACTATGATACCTTCATTGGGAAGAATAGGCTTTCTTAAAGGAAAGATGATAACCCTATGTGGAAGAGTTTCTAATGTACCTGTTATCATCCATGGAACATTGAAAGAAGAGGAATTTGAAGTTATTAAGTTTGTTGAGAACAACGCCCCATTCCCTCTTTTGTTAGGAAAGACTTGGATTGAGAAAGATTAGATCAGAGGGAAATCAGAGGAAGAAGCTACAGAAAAGAAAAATAAAAAGAAAGAGCTAAGGGACTTCATAGCTAGAAAAGTAGATCGATTGATAGAAGAACAAGAGGATAAGTAGATGTAGTAGAAGGAAAGAGAATTAGTTGTAAGAGTGCAAGAAGGTTTGAAGGACCTATCCATGCAAGAAGAAATTATATCCACACAAGAATGAATAAGGGAAGGGATACTAACTTTGAACCCTTTGAGAGTACATCAACAATGCGAAGTCACTACGATAGGAGAAGATAAGAATAAGAATGGAAAGAAAAATCCAGAAACAGTTAGAGAGACTCAGATCACAGGAAAGAAGGCAAGGAAGATTTGTAAGAAGAAGGATAATTTGGAAAAGATACAAGAAGTTACATAGAACATATGGAAGATTTCACAGATTGGAACTTCGCAGGAGGAAGATTTGCAGGCTCTAAACCTCGCCGAAACATTAGAACCACGCATAATAGGACTTTGCCATGGCAAAGTTATATTACCATTGGAATCGTCTAGACCATTAGAATGATTCTCTAAACGAATAGAAAACACAGTTATGGGAGGATAGATCATCATTAGACATTGATACCACATCATAATGGATGAATTCCCATTGATTGAGGTATCCCTATCTGTTGGAGGAATCTGTTACGACACTTGCTTACTTAACCCGTCGAACACTGCGTCGAGACCACTTTTTTCTACCTGTGATTATATGAGACAAGAAACAAAGTGATTGTGTGTGTTGATCTATGCTATCAAACCTCGCTATATGTTGTTTACCATGTTAGCACTTAATAAATTTCCTAGAGGTTGAAACAGAAGAAATCTAAAAAGGTAACTTTATCCAACCACTTTTAAAGCTGGGATCTAGCCCTTCCAGCTTCAGAGAGGGATCTCTCTATATGATTTAACTATGTTTTCAATTTTAGATATTAGGCTAGGTAAAGAAATAGGTAGGTTTTGTTGTCAAAGTGTTTTTGAAATGGTTGAGACAGTCTACACTTCCATTGGGCTATGGGGTCTGTATTTAATTAAATATGAAATACAACTAGAAACGATAAAGAAGACTTTCACAGGGCGAGATAATATACTCACTGGATCTTTTAGTAGCTTAAATGATGGACAAAAGAAAAGATGAGAAAGATAAATTCAACTAAGAAGCAATTAATAATTTCTTAATTGAAAACATCAGAAGATAAACATTAAAATCTTTAAAGTCGGAAACAGGGTATCCAAGATAAATCCTGCAACATACGTTACTCTTAAAGATTAGTTTCAGAAAACAATATGATCACAAAGTAAGAATAACATTCAACTTAGAGAATAAACATCACCAGTGAATACATGCAAGAATCCTGTAAAAGTGCCTCCTTTTTATTAATGGCAGATCTCTTCAAAAAATGTTACAGTCTGATAGCGTCAGGGTGTAAAGATCAACAACCCTCAATACTTCAAAAGGTGAAGTATTTATAATTCCAATTACAAACATTCCTGTCATAACTGATCAGGACGTGCTTATTCTATTTTTAGCCTAACTAATTTAACTAATCAAACTGCTTTATGACTTGGTGCAATTGCATGCGAAAATTCTGGGTAGACCATTGATGAAGCCTTTGCACGACCTCATCTGACTGGATAGGTGACTAGACCTGGACAGCTCATCTGCTAATCAAGCAGATCGTAGAGTTCCTCCCATCTGAGATGACTAGGCACAGTGACTTTGAGTATTCTCCGATACACTTCGTCCATTTCCGTATATTTGGCGAAAGTGGGCTTATTGAGGAATATGTATCGAATCTCATGTTGGATATTGATGTCCAACTGAAGAGCGTCCAGGAATGCTTTGTCGGTGATTCTCCCTTGTATGCCAACAAACTTTGAAATGTCCTTAGACACTTCAGACAGTCTCTTTTTTTAATCTGGGAGTGTCATCAGTTTATCATTAATAACCTTCAGACCGGGGAGACCTTTCTTCTAGAGAGCCTCGATCTTGCTGAAGAACCTTTGTACCCCCTGGTCCATGATCTGAACCTTTTCTTCTAGTTGAAGCATTAATCCTCTTTTGGTCAAAACTCTTTTGAACTCAAGGATAGTCTCTGTTCTGTCTTCTATCTTCAACTCTTCTAGTTCTTCTCTGGTCTTAGAGTTGAGGAATTTGATGATATCATTTGCCTGAGTTGGTCTATCTCCCAATTCTACTTTGATCTTCTCAATGGCCTGTTTGCTCCTCTGGACCAACTCATTCTGTTCAAACATAATTTGGATCATGGGCCATATCTCATTTATGGACTTTTTGATGTCTGTCTATACATTCTCTTTGACCTCAGCCGAAGTCTTCCCTACCACTGTTTGCTTTTGGAGCTGCTGTAGTTCCTTCTTGAGCTGCTCAGTTACCTGCTTTTATTTTGAGAGATTGGTCTGGAAAGAAGTTTTGAGTTCATGGAGGTTCTCAACTTCCTTCTTAAGCCTGCTAATTTCTGTCTCTTGTAGGTTCATCTTTTCCATGGATTTGGCGAGGTCGGCTATCCCTTCTTGTGATGTCACTGGAGTTGCAGATGGGATTTCTGTCACTGCTGCTGTGCTTGCTCCTGAGATTGGGATGGAACTCAATGGAATGACTTCCATTGGATTCATCTGCTCCTTCCCTTTTAATAATATTTCCATATCAACTTCCATTTCTTTGAGCTGTGCATTCTGCTCCATGAGCAGCTTGAGCATTTCATCCTTCTCGCCTTCCTTCTCTGCTATCTCCTTCGCCTGTGAGTCTTCTGTGGGCGGGAGTTTCAGTTGTTTCCTTAAAGCGACGATGTCTGCATTTTTCTTCTTTATCATCTCCTCTGTAGCTTTGACGTTGGAGGGGTCATAGCCGATCTTAAGGACCAACTCCTCCAAAGTTTTGATTCTGTTGTCTTTTGCGAAGGATGATATCTTCTCCAGCTTGAGTTGTGTCTGAGCATTGTTCAATGATACCTGTAATTTTGCTGCAGAAGCTGAAGCATGTGAAAACGTATGGAACACCATCTCCCATGTCTGTTTATGCAGATCCATCTGATCTGCTGGGTGCACGTCCTTCGTCTGGAATTCGAAGGTGGCCCTCTTGTAATCTGTAATCACCTTGGGGTCTAGTACCTGCGCCTGGAGGAAGGCCATGTGCATCCTGCCCTTTTCTGTGTCAAATGCGAATAGCAGCCTGTGCTGCGCAGTCGACGTCTGTTTTCGAAACTGAGCATAGGTACTGCTGGTAAGAGTCTGATTCTTTTTCTTAATCAACTCGTACTTCTCGAAAATACTCAACTTGGGACCAGTCTTTCCCGGTTGAGTATCTAGTGGGGAGTCTGTGAATTTCTTCGACACAAATGGGGTGATTTACTTATGCAGGCTCGAACCGAAGGGTGGAATGACAGACTTAGTCATTGTGGTAGGCTGGGCCTCTTTCTCCCTAGTAGGGCTGGGAACTGTGGCTGTCTTGGGCCTCTTAGTATGTAACTGGAACTCTTCAGACGACACCTTCGTTACAGGTTGAGATGATTCTTGTCGAGGCCTTTTTTACTTAGGGACTTGTGGCGTGGAAGTTGGTGGCACAGTGGTAGGGGGAACCTGCTGTTCCACTTCAACCAAGGTGTCAGGCACCCACACCGTCTGATTAGCGAATTTCTCAATCTTGGGCTTAGCTTCGTGAACGTATGAGATATTTTTGTTCTTCACCCGCATTTATGAGATGATCCCATATGGATCATAGTGCCATGGGAAGCTCATAAAGAACTTGATTTCTTTCAACATCCTGTCAGCTTCTTGTCCGACACCTTGACTATTGCAGATGAAGGAGCCAATATGCCCCTTGATTCGAAGCTGCTACTTTTTCTTCAAAGACACGAAATGGATATCATCTGAATTCATGATTTTTCTTATGTATTCTAGAGAAAAGATTCTTACCGTCACATACTTAGGCAGCTTGTAAGGTGCCAACTCGCACCCGAATACTCCGATCTTGGTATGGTTTTGATACAGGTACCAATCTCCGGTCTTGGTGTTGTCCGAGAGATGCAGAATTCTCTGTACTTCGTCGTTTATTCGAGGCTCGGGCCTGCTGCTCAACATGCTTACCACAGGGTGGTAGAACAGATCGATGAAAGCCTTGAAGCTATACTCTGTGGAGTTGTGCTTCAGCAAAGAGGTCCATGCTGTGACTTGCTGAGGCCTTCCATTTGCGTCCATCTTCTACATGGAGAAACTAAATTTATCTGCTTGAAAGTAAACAAACATGTATGCCAATATAGATGAGTATCTGAACATGCCTTCCGTGCCAAAATTCATGAACTGTTCATGAATATTGTTGGCCAAGAAGGTGCTGAAATCAAACTGGGTGGTGGGATTTTCATCAGTGGAGATAATGGATAGAAAACCCAGAATGGGCTCATCTAGCCATTGGTCAGAATAGTAACCTAACAGAGCAAAAGGGAGGAAATGACCTGGTTTCCCTTGGTGGAGAACATGGATGACAGGTAAGGGGGATTTGTGGAAGGGAATTGGGTGGAGGTGGGAAGGAAAAGCTCGAATATTTGAGATCTCTGGGGAAAAGTCATCTTTTGATACAACTCTGTAAGGATTTCAAGGTTGAAAGGAGCCACAGAGTCTGCACGGGGAATTTGCATCATCTGGTCTATGTTTTCGGGAGTGATGAAGAACAGGGTGTCTCCGGATGAGGATATGACGACTCTCTGTTCGGGAATATAGTGAGCTTGGCATTTAAGTGAGAATTCGGGAAAATGGTGTATCTGGGGAAAAAGGTAAAGGGGAAAATTGGACTCCCAGAGTCCAATTTCATCGCTCTGGTCCAGGAAAACCTCCCTGAGCCATGATTAGAGGTCTGAGAAATCGAAATTGCATTGGGTATCTGCGATCAATCGATCATTGTCAACCAGTGGGATCTTGTCCAGGTCGACAGGAGGTGGGAGAAAAGGATTCTCCTCTCCTTCTGCTTGTCTTGGCTTTGGCGCCATCTCTGCAATAGTACCTGCAACAAACACGAAGTTAGTGGGGTCGACAGACTGTGGATGAAGGCGACGGAAATGCAATGGAGGAGTGAGAGGTAAATTTTTCTGGTGCGATGGATGAATAGTGAATGAAGGGGGAATAACGATAGTTTTATTTAAAACTGGGGTCGGTTGGGTGCGGGAGACAGGTCAGCAGGATAACGGGTATGTTATCCAGTAATAAATGGACAACGGGCCACTTAGGGGTGAGATGGCAGGTGACGGTGGCCAGAACATACGGACGGGTGACGTGGCTGCTAGGGATTGGAGGTGAAAGTCACAATAAGGGGCTGGTCATGAGTGAAAAAGGGGTAAGGAACTGACAACAATTATGGGATGTGACATAACTCGAGAGCAAGTGGAACAAGTGGAAGATGATGTCCATGAATGACGGGGGCTGTCAGATAGCAGATGGGGATGGGACTTTGGGACCAATAGGCTGATGCCATGTAGAAAAAGGGGCCTGCCAGAGGGAAAAACCATTTCAGAACCCCCCCCCCCTCAGTT
>ML797157.1:57496-137611 GCA_009831015.1 Picea engelmannii
TGGCTAAGATTAAACTGTTTAGCCAAATCATTCACTACCCTATCAACATCAAATTTAAAAAGAACTTGGCCATGCTTGAAAGGTATGGCCAAGTTACTATTATTTCATGGGGCTTTTATTTCAATTCTTTTATGCCCTCTTTTTCGTTTTCTTCTCTTTTCTTTCTTTTCTTTTTCTTTTTCCTTTTTTCTTTTTTCTCTTTTCTTTTCAAATTATTTGCAGAATGAAAAATCATTTGTCAACCAAAATACTAGATACAGATAATATCCCAGTCACTAGTTGATTTCCATAAATTATGGGGTGATAACAGCGGCTCCACCTGGGGATGGTACTTCGCTGTGAAGTGCCAAGAATCCTGGTTTCTGTAGTCCTGAAAATTTCTACCTAGTAGCCTTCGTTGGTTTTATTCTCAAAAATTGGAAAAACAATGGTCAACAACTTAGGGCCTTCTCTTCGGGATTCAACCAACTAACTGATGTTATTCACTCAAAAAATGCAAGTAAAAATGAAAATTAAAATGGTATGTACAATGGAGAGTGAGCACTCAAATATTCTACTGAGGTGGGACATAATGTTTCAGCATTCTGCCATTCACAGGTGCTCCTGGCAGATCTGACCCATCGACATTGTTTAGCAAGAAAGCATTGTTTCCCCTAAAAGCTTGGATCATGTATGGCCCTGTCTATAGATTATCAAATTTCCCATGCTTTCCCTTGTCCTCATTCCTGACATCCCATTTCAACACCAAATCTCCCAACTCAAAATCATCCTCCTTGGTTCGTTTGTCAAAGATCTTCTTGATGTTTTCTTGGATGACCTGTGTTTTGTTGAAAACATCCTCTCTAGACTGCTGCAACTGGATCATCTGGTTGATCCTTCTCTGTGAGTCATTTGGCTCAGCTTGTACCTCTTTAAGCAACTTCATGACAAGGACTCCCAAAGAAGTGGGGAAAACTGCCTTTGTACCATAGACCAGCTGGTATGGTGACATACCAATTGACCTTTTGGTGGTCAGTCTGTCAGCCCATAAAGCAAACACCAACTTATTGTGCCATGATTTTTTGTTTTCCTGCAATGTTTTCTTGATGATATTTACCAAAGTTTTGTTTGAATATTCTCCCAGCCCATTCCCCT
Organism: Picea engelmannii; assembly: GCA_009831015.1. Classification (NCBI taxonomy): domain Eukaryota; kingdom Viridiplantae; phylum Streptophyta; class Pinopsida; order Pinales; family Pinaceae; genus Picea; species Picea engelmannii. The sequence goes on from ML797157.1 coordinate 58,631, forward strand.
GAGGGTAGTAGGCTGTGGAATTCCCCAAACCAATGTGATACTGGTTGCATAAATCTATGAGTTTCTTTGAACGAAAGGCAACTGCATTGTCAGTTATAATCTTTCTAGGACAACGAAAATGAGATAAAATATTATTTTCAAGGAATTTAATAATAACAGAGTTAGTGGCTTGCCTGCCTAGTACTGCCTCGATCCATTTGGTAAAATAATCGGTGGAAGTAAGAATCCACCTATGCTGGCCTGAATATGGTGGGTGTATTTCTCCAATGAAGTCGAGCCCCCATTGCTGGAAAGGGGCCTCAACTGAGATCGACTTCAGAGGTAGAGGAAGGAGTTTCCTTTTGCCTTCAAACAATTGACATTGGTGACATGCTGTTACCTTCTGATGCACATCTACGAACAGGGTGGGCCAATAGAATCCAGCTCTGAGTATTTTGTTGGCTGTGACCTTCCAGTTCAAATGGCCACCACATTCTCCTGCATGAAACTCTTGCAACACTTTATCAACTTCATCTTTCAATAAACAATTTAACAGAATGCCTGCAGGGTCTTTCCAATACAAATTTCCTTCTAGAATACAGAATTTCAAAGCTTTCAACTTTATAAATCTAGCTTTAGTCTTAGTCAAACCAGGGGGAGCTTGTAAATTTTGTAAAACGAATATAAGTTCTGCATACCATGGAGAGTTGAGAAATGCCTCTCTCACGTTTGGAGTCGCCATCTTGCCCTATTCATCTGCCACATCTAGAAAATTAATGTCAAGAGCATGAAAGTTAGATTCAGCCATTAATTTAGCAAGGCCTTGACTTTTGATTAGTTTCGTGGGCTTAATCTCTATATCGTATTCTAAAATGACAGCAATCCATTTTCCCCTTCTTCCATACAGATTGTCCTATGTCAAGATGTCCTTTACTACCGCATTCGAAACATAAGCTATGGTGTGGGAATGGAGAATGTAGACCCTAAAGTCTTTTATGGCTTTTACCAAAGCAAAAGCTTGTTTCTCCATTATCTTGTAATTTAGAGCAGCATCCCTTAACGCTTTGCTAAAGAAAGCTATGGATTGTTCATACCCTTCGCTTTTCTTTTGCAGTAACACCGCTGCTATAGTATGTTCAGAGGCGAAAGAAAAAATATAGAAATCCTTAGTAAAATCCGGGCTGATCAAAACAGGGGCTTCTGTGAGTGCTCGTTTGACTTGTTCGAAAGATTGTCTGGACTCAGAGTCCCATTTTATTTTTACGTCTTTTTTAAGCATGTTTGTAATGTTCCTGAGGAGTTCTGCCAGATTGGGAATGAATCTTCACAGAAAGTTAATTCTTCTGATAAAAGACTGTAGTTCTTTGAGGTTTCTTGGGTGTTCCAAATTTTGTATAGCTTCAATTCTGCTAGGGTCTATTTTGATTCCATCTTTGGAGATGATGTGTCCTAGCAGTTTGCCTTCTTCTAACCCGAAAAGACTCTTATTAGGATTTAAAGAAATCCCAAACCTTCTACACTTCTCAAAAACTCGTCTGAGGTGCCTTAAGTGTTTGTCATCAGATTGGGAAAACAGAGTCACATCATCTAAATAGACGACAATAAACTTACCGAATTCTTCCACGAAGGCGATATCCATCGCCCTCTGGAATGTGCCCCCTGCGTTCATCAGACCAAAAGGCATTTTCACATACATGAAAGTGCCCCATGGTGTGGTGAAAGTGGTTTTGTCTTGGTCGTCCGGGTGAACTAGGACCTGGTTGTAGCCCGAGAAAGCATCCAACAAGGATATCCGACTGGACCCGACCACCCTTTGCAGGATGTGGTCCATTTTCGACAAAGAGTAATTATCCTTCAGGGATACTTTATTTAGATTTCGGAAATCTATGCAGAGTCTGATTTCCTCAGTTTTCTTATGTGTAGGGACCAGATTAGAGACCCACTTGGAAAAACGTAATGGAACTATGATCTTGGCATCGTACATTTTCTTGATTTCCTTTTCTATCAGAGGGAGCAACTTGGGATTTATCCTCCTAAGTTTCTGCCTAAACGGTTTTTGGTCTTCTTTTATTGGAATCCTGTGTTGTATGATGCTGGTATCATAGGCTTTCAAATCTTCATAGCCCCAGGCAAAAACATACGAAAATTATTTGAACAACTCAACTTATTTGAGTTTTTTCTCTGGGGGTAATGATTTAGAAAGTTTGACCATCCTAGGTTTCTCTTCAGTCCCTATATTACAGTCTTCTACATCTTGTCCATGGGCTTCAATTTTTGGTTTTTTGGCTACGTCGTTAGAATCGAACAAGTCTTCTAAAGGAACTAGGCCTCTAGGTAAAACATTGCTTTTCAATTGTAAAACATCAGTATCCAATTCGTCATCGCCTAATTCTCCTGAATCTACAGTATTTACACTATCAAATTCAAAATCAGAACTATTTACATTTTCATCTTCGTTCTCTAAATCTATATTTGTACATTCAAAATCATTTTTGCATTGCAGAAAGTCTTCAATTTGATCGTCATTACCAAACACTTGCCAGTACCTGATATTGTCGGGAACTGTCGGTCTGCATTTCACCTCAACAGTATATGGACGAGTTGGGCGGAAAGGAATCTTACAGGTGGCTGCTGAGGTGGCCAATCCGTCTGCCAGAATATTCTATCCCCTCGGCATTACCTGCAAGTCAACTTCAGTAAAACACCTCAAGGCATCAAGAAGAACATTCCTATAAGCTCTAAGACGTGGGTGTTTAGTAGCATACTCACCTTTGATTTGCTTAATTATCAACTTAGAATCACCTCTTACCATAATCTGTTTAGCACCAACCTTTTTCAAAAGCTTCAGACCGAGCATCAAAGCTTCATACTCGGCAACATTGTTAGTACATCGGAAATTTAATTTGTAAGAATGGTTTTCTGAATATCTGTTTCTATGATTATGCAGCCAGACACCAGCTCCTGCTCCTTCTTTACTCACAGCTCCATCAAAATCCATGCTCCAGAAATCAACGGGTAACTCTTTAGTTATCACGTTCTTCATTTTTGCTACCTCAATGCTTTCTTGGCCTTCATCTTGACTAGATGTGTCTTCCATCAGCTGAGTATCTTTCTCTTCCGTATCACCATCATTGTACAAGATAAACGAATCTAAATCAGAATGCGCAGAGTAAAGGGGATAATTGTGCGGTTTTTATTGGCTACTGACCATGTACTTCATCAATGTTTCTCTGTACAGCCTCCTCTGTTGCCCAAACACTGGGATAGTGGCGTAAGACATATCTAGCTGCAAGGTTCCTTTCAACTTAGCCCCCCAAGACCGGGATAACAACATTCCATACTTTGGTGGGATGTTTGCAACCACCACATCCATTACCATGCTCTTCGCAGGAATCTGAACCAAGGTGATGCATAGGTCCTTGATCAAACCAATACATTTAACTTTATTGGAGTCGAATGAGTGTAAATCCTTGTATGGTCTGGTGACCTCTAGTCCCAGTTTTTCCATTACTGCTTTAGGAATCAAGTTGTGGGAGGCACCAAAATCCAACATAGCATTATGCAAGATCAAGTCGTGTATGTTCAGACTGATGTAAAAAGGGGCGACCTCACCAGTATCATCTCGACCATCTACTTCAGGTCCGAAAAGAATCTCGGGTCGATCATCAGTAAGGTTCACAGTGTCGGAATGACTTGCTGATCCAATGGTTAAGGCCTTCGTACCTATGTCAGGTTCAATGGCTAGTTCTTTAATCACCTGTGAATGATAACCACCTCTGTTCATCAACTCTGTAAGTGGGATGGGAATTTTTATTTTGGCCAATTCCCCTTCCAGGCTAAAGGGTGTAGGAGCTCTGCCTTGGCTCATCATTTCTAATTTGTCCACCAAATTCTTCTGCTCAGAAGTACTCGGTGGATTAATAGGTGAAACCTTAGGATGTGATGGCCTTTTCATAATGGTCAGGTTTTTCTTCATGGGAGCGTCGACTTTACTCTTCTCAGGAATCTTTTCAGCAGTAGTATTCTCAGGAGTCTTCTCAGTAGATGGCTCAGGGGTCTTCTTGGTCTCGACTATGTTCTGTGTTTCAGTCGTCTTTTTTGGGGAATTCCCTTCTGTCCTCTTATTCCGTAGATTGTACTGACGATGTACCTCCAAAATAGCATTTTCAAAGGCCCGTTGTTCTACATCTTCAACTTCTTCACTTACTTTTGCTTGATTTAGAAGAAAGAGTTCCTACTCTTCTTGGGTAAGGAAGATAGCTTCATTGTCATGAATGCCCATGAGATTGATGTGAGTGTCCTCCAATTCCTCAATCACTTCCCCCCCTTCATCAACATATTTTTCTTGCAGGGGAGGTCTAATCTGCTGATCTGGGCCCCTTTGCTCTCTTTGATCCCTAGGATCTCTCTGTCTGATTTGAGGAGGGTTTCTTCTGAAGTTAGGATTCCGAACCTGAGGAGCAGGTGTGTTGTCTCTTGGAGGATTTCTATCTGACACAGTCAATCTTTCCAGCATTAGTTCCACTGCTCTAGCCAAAGAATCCAATTTGTAATCTGTGTTCGATGTGGAAGGTTCTTCTTTAATTGTGACTCTCCTTTCTGACCTTTGACGTGCCCTCTTTTCCAATAGATTGGCCTCCAAAATTATAGCACTTTTCTGCATGTCCTCCAGGGTGGCATAATTTCTTTCTTTTAGTTGGTATGACATGTCGACATCAAATCCATCAGGGAATTTAATCAATGCCAGACCCTGTGGAGGTTTGATTTCAGTTGGGATTGCATTGTACAGGTTGTTGAACCGGGTGCAGTAATCGTGTACCGTCTCACCTTGATTTCTTCTTATATTCTCATATTCTGACAGTATTTGGAGAGGGTTTTTCTTTACCTCCCATCTGTCGAGAAAACTCCTTTGAAAAGTGACAAGGTCAGGAATTGAGGCGACAGGTAAAGCTTTGAACCATTTTTTGACGTCACCTGTCAAACTCTGGGCAAACAATCTCATTTGAACGTTAGCCTCATCAAATTCTTGCAAGTCAAAATAATCATTCATTTTGTCGACATGTTGTTGGGCGTTTAAAGGTCCTGTTGCGTCGAACTGTGGGAGTCTAGTTTGATAATCTTGGGGCATGGCGTGTAGTGGCGCAACCAACACCAGAGGAGCATATTGAGCTGCCATGATGGGTGGAGGAGGTGGGACGACAACCTGGATGGTCGGCGAGGTAGAAACTGAAGACGAAGATGAGGAGGGACTGGATAGTGCTGAGGGAGTGACTTGAGGTTTAATCATGGGAGACTGAACTTCGGGGGTTCGGGGTTGCAACGCAGTTGGGTCAAAGACGATTTCAGTCACAAAACTGTCGGACCGTGTTCTAACCAGTCTTCGCTGTGGAAAAGTATCGAGGTCAGGGTTTTGAGAGGCAACTGGCTTCTCTAAAAAGGAAGGAGACTTATGAAGGGGAATATGACTCACTGAACTCGCAGCTAAGGTCTTTCGCCTGAGCAACCATTCGGGGTTATCTATCACTATCGCGAGTTATGGGTTTGGATGAGATCGAGTATGAACTTTCTTGGGAGCCAGAACTCTTTTTTGGTTTTTATATATATATATATATATATTTTAATTTTGCGAGTCTGAAAATAATATGTACAAAGTTTGATCAACCTCTAAACATTATTTTCTTTTCAAATTTGAACGTTCTTTTTAGGGGAAATAAAACGTGAAATTATCAATTTTTAGTTTTTCCCCAGTGGAGTCGCCATTATGTTAGCACTTAAAAAATTTCCTAGAGGTTAAAACAGAAGAAATCTAAAAAGCTAACTTTATCCAACCACTTTTAAAGCTGGGATCTATCCCTTCCAGCTTCAGAGAGGGATCTCTCTATATGATTTAGCTATGTTTTCAATTTTAGATATTAGGCTAGGTAAAGAAATAGGTAGGTTTTGTTGTCAAAGTGTTTTTGAAATGCTTGAGACAGTCTACACTTCCATTGGGCTATGGGGTCTGTATTTAATTAAATATGAAATACAACCAGAAAAAATAAAGAAGACTTTCACAGGGCGAGATAATATACTCACTGGATATTTTAGTAGCTTAAATGATGGACAGAAGCAAATATGAGAAAGATAAATTCAACTAAGAAGCAGTTAAGAATTTCTTAATTGAAAACATCAGAAGATAAACATTAAAATCTTTAAAGTCGGAAACAGGGTATCCAAGATAAATCCTGCAACATACGTTACTCTTAAAGATTAGTTAGAAAACAATATGATCACAAAGAAAGAATAACATTCAACTTAGAGAATAAACATCACCAGTGAATACACGCAAGAATCCTGTAAAAGTGCCTCCTTTTTATTAATGGCAGATCTCTTCAAAAAATGTTACAGTCTGATAGCATCAGGGTGTAAAGATCAACAACCCTCAATACTTCGAAAGGTGAAGTATTTATAATTCCAATTACAAACGTTCCTGTCATAACTGATCAGGACATGCTTATTCTATTTTTAGCCTAACTAATTTAACTAATCAAACTGCTTGATGACTTGGTGCAATTGCATGCGGAAATTCTGGGTAGACCGTTGATGAAGCCTTTACACGACCTCATCTGACTGGACAGGTGACTGGACCTGGACAACTCATCTGCTAATCAAGAAGATCGTAGAGTTCCTCCCATCTGAGATGACTAGGCATAGTGACTTTGAGTATTCTCCGATACACTTCGTCCATTTCTGTATATTTGGTGAAAGTGGGCTTAGTGAGGAATATGTATCGAATCTCATGTTGGATACTGATGTCCAACTGAAGAGCGTCCATGAATTCTTTGCCGGTGATGCTCCCTTGTATGCCAACAAACTTTGAACTGTCCTTAGACACTTCAGACAGTCTCTTTTTGCAATATGGGAGTGTCATCAGTTTCTCATTAATAACCTTCAGACCGGGGAGACCTTTCTTCTGGAGAGCCTCGATCTTGCTGAAGAACCTTTGTACCCCCTGGTCCATGATCTGAACCTTTTCTTTTAGTTGAAGCATTAATCCTCTTTTGGTCAAAACTCTTTTGACCTCAAGGATAGTCTCTGTTCTATCTTCTATCTTCAACTCTTCTAGTTCTTCTATGGTCTTAGAGTTGAGGAATTTGATGATATCATTTGCCTGAGTTGGTCTATCTCCCAATTCTACTCTGATCTTCTCAATGGCCTGTTTGCTCCTCTGGACCAACTCATTCTGTTCAAACATAATTTGGATCATGGGCCATATCTCATTTATGGACTTTGTGATGTCTGTCCATACATTCTCTTTGACCTCAGCCAAAGTCTTCCCTGCCATTGTTTTCTTTTGGAGCTGCTGTAGTTCCTTCTTGAGATGCTCAGTTACCTGCTTTTATTTTGAGAGACTGGTCTGGAAAGAAGTTTTGAGTTCATGGAGGTTCTCAAATTCCTTCTTAAGCCTGTTGATTTTTGTCTCTTGCAGGTTCATCTTTTCCATGGATTTGGCGAGGTCGGCTGTCCCTTCTTGTGATGTCACTGGAGTTGCATATGGGATTGCTGTCACTGTTGCTGTGCTTGCTCCTGAGATTGGGATGGAACTCAATGGAATGACTTCCATTGGCTTCATCTGCTCCTTCTCTTTTAATAATCTTTCCATCTCAGCTTCCATTTCTTTGAGCTGTGCATTCTGCTCCATGAGTAGCTTGAGCATTTCATCCTTCTCGCCATCCTTCTCTGCTATCTCCTTTTCCTGTGAGTCTTCTGTGGGCGGGAGTTTCAGTTGTTTCCTTAAAGAAATGATGTCTGCATTTTTCTTCTTGATCATCTCCTCTGCAGCTTTGACGTTGGAGGGGTCATAGCCGATCTTGAGGACCATCTCCTCCAAATTTTTGATTCTGTTGTGTTTTGTGAAGGATGATATCTTCTCTAGCTTGAGTTGTGTCTGAGCATTGTTCAATGATACCTGTAATTTTGCTGCAGAAGCTAAAGCATGTGCCAAAGTATGGAACACCATCTCCCATGTCTGTTTGTGCAGATCCATATGATCTGCTGGGTGCACATCCTTCGTCTGGAATTTGAAGGTGGCCCTCTTGTAATCTGTAATCACCTTGGGGTCTGGTACCTGCGCCTGGAGAAATTCCATGTGCATCCTGCCCTTTTCTGTTTCAAATGCGGACAATAGCATGTGTTGCGCAATCGACATCTGTTTTCGAAACTGAGCATAGGTACTGCTGGTAAGAGTCTGATTCTTTTTCTTAATCAGCTCGTACTTCTTGAAAATACTCAACTTGGGCCCAGTCTTTCACGACTGAGTATCTAGTGGGGAGTTTGTGAATTTCTTCGGCAAAACTGGGGTGATTTTCTTATGCAGGCTGAAACCAAAGGGTGGAATGACAGACTTAGTCACTGTGGTAGGCGGGGCCTCTTTCTCCCCAGTAGGGTTGGGAACTGTGGTTGTCTTGGGCCTCTTAGTATGCAACTGGAACTCTTCAGACGACACCTCTGTGACAGGCGGAGATGATTCTTGTCGAGGCCTTTTTTCCTTAGGGAATTGTGGTGTGGAAGTTGGTGGCACAATGGTAGGGGGAACCTGCTGTTCCACTTCAACCAAGGTGTCAGGAACCCACACCGTATGATTAGCGAATTGATCAATCTCGGGCTTAGCTTCGTGAACGTACGGGATATTTTTGTTCTTCACCCGCATTTCTGAGATGATCCCGTATGGATCATAGTTCCATGGGAAGCTCATAAAGAAATTCATTTCTTTCAACATCCTGTCAGCTTCTTCTCCGGCGCCTCAACTGTTGCAGATGAAGGAGCCAATCTGCCCCTTGATTCAGAATTTTTGGATGTTTTTGCCTGGGGCTATGAAGATTTGAAATCCTATGATACCAGCATCATACAACACATGATTCCAATAAAAGGAGGCACTTTTACAGGATTCTTGCGTGTATTCACTGGTGATGTTTATTCTCTAAGTTGAATGTATTCTTGCTTTGTGATCATATTATTTTCTGAAACTAATCTTTAAGAGTAACGTATGTTGCATGATTTATCTTGGATACCCTGTTTTCGACTTTAAAGATTTTAATGTTTATCTTCTGATGTTTTCAATTAAGAAATTCTTAACTGCTTCTTAGTTGAATTTATCTTTCTCATCTTTTCTTCTGTCCATCATTTAAGCTACTAAAAGATCCAGTGAGTATATTATCTCGCCCTGTGAAAGTCTTCTTTATCGTTTCTGGTTGTATTTCATATTTAATTAAATACATACCCCATAGCCCAATGGAAGTGTAGACTGTCTCAAGCATTTCAAAAACACTTTGACAACAAAACCTACCTATTTATTTACCTAGCCTAATATCTAAAATTGAAAACATAGCTAAATCATATAGAGAGATCCCTCTTTGAAGCTGGAAGGGCTAGATCCCAGCTTTAAAAGTGGTTGGATAAAGTTACCTTTTTAGATTTCTTCTGTTTCAACCTCTAGGAAATTTATTAAGTGCTAACATACCCCATTATCTGTTCACCTACCCTGACTTATTTGATAACAGTGAGAATTTTGGGTGAGTGCACCGATCTAGAGAAGTTTGTTGAAGAAGTTGTGAAGAAATTTATGGATAATAAAGCCATGTCTGAAGGAATACAGGTGTCATCGACCAGGGGACTGCAGGCTTCCTCCTCGACTGGACGTCATTCAGGCCATGTCAACCCCGCTACTGAGAAGAGAAGAAAGAACTGCGAAGATCTGGATAACGTGAAGCAGATCCTATCGGTCTTGCCTGGTTATATCCCGCCCTTGGCTGGCTCAATCAAACGCGACAACATCCCATGGGACTTTGAGTACACATTGATCACCACGTACATCCTAAAGGTTATACATGTGGTTGGAAGGTAGTTGGGATAGATCCCATCTCTAAAGAATAGTGATTTCAATCTCGACGACAGGAAGAACTACACGATGCTCACACCGCATAGATACCTGATGAAGACAACTGGGAAGAAACCTTGCATAGTATTCCATCCATAGATAAAGGAGCTCACACAGTCCACAATATTGAATTTCATGAATATTCCTCACTTTGGCTGACATCAAGAGGTTAACGCTTGCGTTAAACTCCTCTTATTGTGGTATCACAGAGGATACATGTGGCTCGATAGGCGTATTACTTTGGATCCAGCGCTAATCCATCGGATCACAGGACTGAGCATGCAGAGACTTGATCCTCAATAGTTCTACCCAGGGAAGGCTTCAAACCACTCCCTGACACAATGCATTAAGGAGGCATATGACGAAGTTGATAAGGGGAAGCGAGGCTACAAGGTAGCCTCTATCTAGGATGGCATAGTGGGCCTAGCTTTCCAACTCATAGCTGGAAAGATCGTCATAAAGAAATGCCCCACGCTGGTCACCAGATTCATGGTGGACATCGCAGGGAAGTGCGAGGAGGGGATGAAAATGAACTGGGTGATCTACCTCATCAACGAGCTCGAGAAAGACTACCGTGAAGCACATGATCAAGGATACGAGTTCCATTTCAGTTGGTTGCTGGTGTTGATCGCATTTGTCCCTTGGAAAATGCCGGAAGGAGCAACCTTTCTGGAGATTGAACCATCAGAGCCATTGGCCGCGAGGTTCTCCAAATTATGGTACATGAATGACATGGCGAAGAAGTGGCAGTTGAACGTAGTGTTCCACACCTAATACCAACAACTGAAGGTTTACATAGACTAGATCCCTTGCATGACACAACGAACCTTCCACCAGCACAAACCACTAGCTAAGTTGTGTGCAGATCGACATTTTATATATATCATTGCATGCAAGGATGAGAGCAAGGAGGAATTGCAGTCCTATTACAAGATGAATGACGAAGACATGGAGGAGATCATGAAGGAATGACTGGTAGATTTTCTCATACCGGTTGATGATGTAGAAATATTCGACCCTAATATCATAGGAATCCCCTTGGTCACTCGGGTCGAGCATGTTGGGATGACAGGTGCAAAGAAGAAGAAGAAAAAAGAGGAAGTGCAGGATGTATAGACTGATGAGGAAGACACCACCTTAGAAGAAAGTGGACTTGTCTCACCCACAGGTGGAGGAGGAGATGAAGTAAATCAATAAGGAGGAGGGGAATAAGGAGTAAAACAAAGAGAAGGAAAATTTAGATCGTCGAAGGATACCCCTACTGAGATAGAAGAATCAAAGAAGAGGAAGGGTTCTCCACAGAAACCCTCGGCCAGAAATAAAAACCACGCAAGAAATCCCCAGATGGAGGCCACACTCATGGAGTATGACATTGGTCTAGTCCACGGAGAAATAGAAGATGTGTCTAGGGACCTCTTACAGAGATATGGCGCGAAGCAAGAAGAGAAGTATGTAGGAGTTGAGAAGGAACTGAAAGAAATTAAACGAGCCATTCAATTGAGCCATGCAATACCTACGATGCCTTCATCGTAGGAGACTATAGAGTTGGGGGATGAACTAGCCAAACTTCAAACAATGGAAGATGCAACAGAGGCTCGAATTCAAAAAGTTCAAGAAGAAAAGGAACAAGATATAGAATCCCGGAAGAAAGAGAAAGAAGAGATCTTGGAGCAAATACGAGATGTGAGGTACTGCATGACTGCCTGTGAAAATGAGAAAGATGAGTTCCGAGCGATGCTCAAGGAAGACAAGGAGAAGATACAGAGGGAAAAGGACTAGATTCTTGTAGAGAAAATTGCAGTCAAAGAAGTGGTGAGAAGAACACTTCGCACTGTGACAAGCTTGGCATACTAAGGAAAATGAGGTAGTCGAAGTTTAAGTAACGAAGCTTGATGAGGCCATCCAACATCTTCAAGAAAGAGTAACGGAGTTGGAGATTAAAGCAATACAAATAAATCTGCAGGAAGTGCCCGAATAGAGGGAAGAGGCCACTAAGAGTAGAGTAGGAAGGATCAGGGCTCTCACCTCAGAATGCAAGCAGTTAAGCAACAAAAGTGTGCATAATCATGAACGCCTCATGAAATATCCAGATCTTAGGAAGTTGGAATCGCAACTACAGGAGGCGCAACAACAGTCACTGACAGTTCAAGCACAGATGAAGTCACTCACTACGGTCGAGAGAATGAAGAGATCACAAGAACAACGCGTGGCCCAGTAGCATATTACTGCCATCTAGGGCATAGTCATGGAGGTCAGACAGAGGCTACAACTGGTGCAAGATGAAGCCTGCACGGTGTTTGAAGAGATTAAAGGACAAGTCTCGTAGCTAGACCAAGTGGTTGCGACAACGGAACAACATTTGTAAGGTCCTATGACCAAGAAATTACTCCAGGAGCTCGCTGAGCAGGAGGCTCAGGCGAAGCAGTAGGTCGAGGTAGCTCGAGCTAATCTTGAGGCATTCGAAGCAGTGTTGCCTAGATATGAGTGACTCGAGATGAGTCATAGGTGAGTGTTGGGGGCCTATTGTCCCTCGACCAATTTTTGAGGAAACATTGGTCGAGTTTGACCTCTTTTGGACTTCAACAGGTTGGTTGAAGATGGAGTGCCCAGGCGGAGCTGAGATCGTGGGATCTCACTTTGGACCCAACAAGAGGTCCATTAGGGGTTTTGTATTAAGGTTTTGGGATGTCAGCCCAAGGGTTTACCCATGATTAGGCCTTGTTGTAAGGGATGTAAAAGTATATATAGGAAGGAATGTAATGTAGAGGGTGGTTCTTAGTGGAAGGAATGTAGTATGTAGCTAAGTGCATAAGTGGTTAAGTGCAAGAGGCAAGTAGTTCTGAGTTTCTTTGTGCAACAAAACCTGTATGTAAGGCTCTATGCTTGAGAGAGAAGTTTCCTCTGTGCCTTGACCTGATATTGGGAAGGTGCATCTGGCACTTAGTGCATAGATCACATGTCCAGTGCAAAGCTTATCTTTGTGGCTTAGTGCATAGGAGCGAATGGATGTAAGATATTGAAGACTAATAAAGAAGAAGAAGTCGTTGGTGGACGTAGCGCCACATTGGGGTGAACCACGTAAACCTTGTGTTGATGGTTTTATTTGTGCTATAATGTTTATGTTGTGAATTTGCTTAGTGCATTGAATGTTATGAATGATAGATAGATCCATGAATGTTTAATTCTTTGTATATGTTGAATGTGTTAGATCTGACTTATGATGCTAAGTGCGATGTGTATGTTTTCATTATTACCGCGCTAAACTGTACTTAGGGTTTGATCTGTGATATGAATGAATCAATATATATTGTTCCTAAGTACCTTGCAAAGTGTTGTAATCATAGATCTGTGTCCCATGTTGGTTACAAACACCTGAATCCTATGACCCCCCCTGCCTCTACCCGAGGTGAGACTTCTCCTACTTCGCAGGTGTTGTCGAAAGGGTCGGTAGTTAAGATTTTGTTGGTGCGTTGTTGAATCATTGAACCTTGGGTCTACCCCTGTGCCAACAAATAACTTGCCTTCCAACTCTCTCAAATCAAGAGAAATACCATGTACTACTTCTTCAATATCTTGATTTTTCACGGAATAATACATTAGCCAATTATCCATGTCATCTTCATTATATTCGAGTATGCCATAAAACGTTTCAACTGATAACCCTTTAAATATGTCAACTTGTTCGTAATTTTTTTTCTTTGTTAGGAACATTGAGTTGAGAATTAATTTAGGGTCTTATACTTCATTATCACCTCTTGCTTTTTCTATTTCCGTGAGCCTCTTGAATAGTTCTTCCGTTTTCATTATGGCTTCGCTACATTCTTGAACAATATTATTCAAATTTTTAATCGTTTCCTTCCAGCAAGCATTTAGTTGTTTTATTCGACTTGGGGAAGGGATATCTTCATCTCTTCTTCTTAGTTCCATCATGTTAGAGACTTTGATTCCAAAGGGCAATACATCATCAATGTATAAACCTTCTTCATTCTTAAGATCAACTTGCAAATATTCATGGAAGGCATGTGCCCTCGAGACAAAAGAAACAATATTTTTCGAAACCTCCCATGCCTCTGTTATCAATGCCATTCTCTTCTTAATATTTATTTCTACAAAAATCCTAGTTGATGTGATTAGTCTTGAAGATCCTTTCAAATAAACAACATGCGTGGTAGGTTGGACTATTGACAAATGAATGGCACGAAGTGGAATATGCATTAAGACGTCTTCCAACTCCCTGATCATTTCTTTTAACTTAGTATTTTCTGCTTCCAGACCACCAATAGAATCATCAAGAGAATCCCTGGTTTCTTTGTGAATTTTATATATTTGGGATGACCACATATATTTTAGGTCAGCCTTTGAATGAGATTTCCCCTTCTTATTTTTCTGATCACATTTTTCTATAATCAATTTTTTAGTTTCCTTGTCAAAAACAATACTTTGGAAAGTAAATGACTCTTTTTCGTTGAAGGTCTCATTCTGAATGATCTCTAATGATGAATTTTGTTGGACCATATTTCCCAGATGATCAATCATGGGAAACATTTTCTCAATATCTTCCTTGAGCTCCATGTCTCAAGAGAGAATCTATTGATGTAATTTTCTATGAGATTTCCTTCTTCCTCTCTTTTCTCAGAGGTAGCCTATTTGAGTTCTTGATTTTTCTGGGGGGGGGGGGGGATTCTTCTCTCCTTTGTCGCTTGAACTACTATTGGTAATTCTCCTAGTTGGGTGAGTCGTTGGAGCATTTCTCCAGGATGTGATAGTTTTAGGAGTAACAACTGGAGATTGGGCGCTCTTTTCACTCGGACCCTTTATTTTTTATTGTAAAACTCGTTAGTACTAAGTACTATTTCAAAGTTACCAACATTGTGTACAGGAGCACCTTGGTTGTTATTTTCTTCTTCATTCAGAATAGTATGAATGAAGGAGTTGTTGAATCCTACTGACAACATATGTTCCACTAAGATTTTATTAGGGTCAAACCCCTTTATGTTTTCAACATACTTCAAATTTACATTGTTGAAGTGATTCACAAACTCATCAATTTTATTTATGTTCCTAAATATGAAATCTCCAATTTTCCATGGCAAGAGCATGGATTTCTTTTTACGTTTTTCATGGAAAAATTGCAGCTAGAAATTGTATTGCCTTGCCACTTCCATAACAAAAAATTTATCAGATACATGGTATGGAAGCAAAGAGGGATTTTATTTGGAATAGAATATCCCGATGACACTGTGATTTTCCATTTGTTTTATCGTTCCCTTTTTCTCAAATAATTTATTAGCCTGGCCAGATATCCTGGGGGTATTTTTACCAAATGACTATCCTTTGAAGGCTAAAACAAAATCAATGTAAACTTCATAAAAATGAAAAGAAGTCTTGTGTCTCCACAATGCTTGATACTAGAAGGTAAATGGATCTATTTCACAACTAACCCTCTTACATATAGTCAATTTTTGAAATTGACAACAATACACTATTGCAAATACCAAATCAGAAGCCATAAAGAACATTTTGTCCCTTTTGTAATGTGATAATTGGGATGATATTTCAATGGAAATCAATTTTCCCCAGTCGAAGATAACTTGCTATTTAACTATAAAATATAAAATATAAAGAATCATGTGAGAAATGGTGGTGGTGATTTCTTGACCTGTCAACCTGGTAAACAACCAAGTGATTTCCTGAAAGGGGTTTTTAAAAGAGTCGACCTGAATCTTGGTTATGTATTCTGGAACAACTACAGGATTCTCCAAAAACTCGGGCAAGAGATACAGATCATTGTCATGTTTCTTCAGAAAATCTCTGGAATCCTCTCCTTTGAAGGTAAGTGTTGGCTCAGGGAGCATCAAAATATTATGAAAAAATTGCGGTGAAAGGGAAATGGGGGAGTGATATTGGAGTTGTATAATTTGTTGGCTCAGCACATACTTCTAAACGCACCACACAACAAGTTATTTTCATTCGAATAACTTAGGAACACACCCTGTGCGAGCAATTACTGATGTCCAGATTATGTCTTTTGTGCAGGAGGAGATGAGTAATATGAATACACTATGGACCACTGAAAATTATGGTCTTCACAACCAAAAATATTCAAAGTATCACCACAAAAATATTGTCTAGCTGTTGTTTCCATATGTTGACAAGAGTGTTCTTTCAACTGGATGATAACTTGAAATGAATCCTTTAGGAGAGATAACAATAATATAACCTTTGGAAAATCATTCTTTAATGAAATTTAACGCAAAATATCCTCGAGCCCTTCGCTATTAATGACAATCTTTACGGATCCTGCATGATCAGTTATTATCATTAAACCACACTAAATGCATATTGGGAAAATCATGAAGATGGACAAGAGAAATTTAAATTTGGGGCCTTTTGTGCACTCATGAACCCGTGAACCCACGGTTGTGAAAGATAAAAAATAAGATAACTGTTGCAAAGCAGTTGGTCAAAATTGGATACATGAGAAATAAAATACTTAGGGGATCAGTACCCATGACAAGTCTAATGTTCATAGTGTATATCATGGTCCTTTGGGTGCAAATTGGAGATCACGGAACTTGGAAGATTAAATCTTGAAGACGTGAACCCGTGGTTTCAAAAAATGGTTAATTATATTATAATAGGGTGGTCGGTTGGACTCATGACATAGGAACATGGATGGAAATGAAGACCCGCGAGTCTGCCAACCCGCGGACCCACTGATTTTTGAAATGCAACTTAGCATGGTAATTAGAAAGAGGAAAGAGAAGGTAGAAAAGAAAAGGGGAATGAGGGTAGTTATAGAAGAGGGAAAAGAAATGGAAAAAATAAGTTGGGAAAATATAAAATGAAGGGAAATTTTGGAAGTAGGAATTGATCTCAACAATTCCCTAGAGGGACATATTCGAGCAACCTTCTCTTGGATTTTGGGCATAGCATCCAATAATGAGGCGAAATACTACGCTCTTTATAAAGGTCTAAATTTAGCAAAGATATAGAGAATTGAAGATTTATTTATTATTGGATATTATGGGGTCATGCTTAACCAATTCAAGAAGAGATCCCTCACAAACAATATGAAACTTAGAAGTGTCATGGCTAGAGCACTTGTGGAGGCAAAACATTTCAATCTCTTCAATGTTTTCATGTACTTAGACTCAACAATGTCAAGGATGATTCCTTTACTAACTTGGCTACTCAAGACTCCTTGGGATCATTAAGAATAGATGGCCAGGTAGCCTATCAGTTCATTCCCTAATTATGGTTGGGATGGAAAGAAAAATTGGAAATTTTCCC
This sequence comes from Picea engelmannii, assembly GCA_009831015.1. Lineage (NCBI taxonomy): Eukaryota > Viridiplantae > Streptophyta > Pinopsida > Pinales > Pinaceae > Picea > Picea engelmannii. The sequence goes on from ML797157.1 coordinate 75,819, forward strand.
CAAATTGGGCACCCAACAGCTAAGGCAGACATGAAGTATAATAAACACCTTGCAATGAACACATGTCCGAGGATAGGATTGACAAGTGGAAACAAAATATGGAGCAGATTTTGGATGGTGGCAATGTTGGGTGGATTCATCATACATTTAACTCATGCAACTTTGTCCTCAAGAGTAATCTCACACAAGAACTATTCAATGGTTTTCCTTTCCCTGTCAGTTTCACATGTGTTTTCAGGGATTGTGTTAATGGCTCTAGTATGCCTTTGTACCCCTATAGTGTCACCATTCCCTCATAGTACCTCATCCATATTTTGCAATGATGGATTTGCTTTTCAATAGTCTTATCACATGATTGAAGTTCACTCTCGTTGACGTTGAGGAAATAAAAGGTTAATTCATCATCCAGGGTGGTGACCCATTGCATAATTCCAGGTATATACAAATGATCTTAAATAGGAGGAGAGTATTATGAGTTGGGTTGGTGGATAATTGGATAGTGCTATAACTCCAAAGCCTAGAATTGTAATTATGATGGTTGTTTATGGAGAATGTTCTCTTCGGAAGAAAATTGGGAAGGCGATCAAGTTGGTATCATGGAAAATAGGAGGTCGGGAGTAACATAATGACATCGAGAGATCCAGGAGGAAGATCAAGAGGCTCTAGTTAACCTGGTCAATTTGCTCCAAATTAGCATACATAATGCCTCTTCTCAATGGAAAATTGCGAAGGATTTACTCATTTAATAGAGAAAGGGAATCCAACAATTACAGGACAAAGTGGATGCAATTAGCTTAGAGGTGATGGAGTTCTGCTCCAGGCATGTCTCTATGGATCCGTCAACTTCCAATATGGAAATATCTAACATTGCCTCATCTCCTACTCCAACCAGGATGATTCCAGATCTAAATTCACCACAGGATTCCTCAGAGGAAGTTCAGGATGGGCATAAGTTAGATAATGCTTAATTTGTATGCTATGTTTCAGTATTTTGATACTTGGTATTTTCTATAGATTGTATATTAGACTTTTTAGTATTTTTGAGTCAGTTACAGGGACTGCAGGTTGGTATATTTTAAAATGTGATAAGCATCAACCCGCTTTTGAAGTTTTACATGCTTATTTTGAACTCTGTAAAGATTCTCTCTGTGGCTAGAATACATATTTTTTGAATATAATTTCTACTAGTTATATATATATATATATATATTACAACACTATGAGTGATGGAAATTTCAAAAAAAGGTAAAGTTGGACAAGATTACCTAGGTAAAGGTGGTGGCTAATGAGGTTTTAATGCCATTGTAGGTTGGAAATGTGGAGTGGCCATGTTGAAATTGGCTAGAAAGAGATCAAAAAAGGAAGTAACAATGCACATATTATTGGAATAAGAGAACAAAATGTTGCAAGAATCCAGTGGGATTTTAGGACAACCAAATCTAGCAAATGAAGCTAGAAAATTCTACATGAGGATATATGATGTTCATAGAATTGTTGTAACAAAAAATTAAGACCATGGACAACAAGGTAGACATGATAATGGGGGTTAATTTAACTTATGTCTTGTTTTATTAATATATTTCTTAATATTGAGAAAGCTTCTATATGTTTATCATTTTAAAGCACATGAATGATGGAAGTGCAAGAAATTAGATAACTAGAATGTATATGCACTAGTAAGCATGCTAAGAATTAATGCATGGTGCACACACACACACATAATATTTTAGTGCATATGGAAGTTCTTGGGCATATATATAAAATGCATATAGACTAAGATTAGTTTGTTATTATACAAGAAATGAAGATGTTATGATGGTTGGATGTGGCTATTGATTAATTGTGTATCTAGTAAAAAGGTTGATAGCATGGTTAAATATGTTGATGGTTTTGTTGCATATGATAGTCAATCTTACAAGGAAAACATGAAGACAACAAAATGTCGATCAATATATTGGTGAAACAAGTATGTGAACCTTTGTAAGAAACTAAACCGACTGATATGACCATTGAATATTGATGAATTCCCTCGGCAAATGGAACTCCTCACCAATTCGGTCGACGCCTGACCATCGACCCATCGACTGTCGGTGGCCCCAATGATTGTAGAAAACTATTACCCCAATTCAACCGACCCGATCATCAGTCATCGACCCCTTCTAGGATGATGTGACAACTACTAATGTGGCATGACATGTGGATGTTGACATGGCATGACATGTCATCCTGAGGTGTCAACTTGGATGACATGGCACTACACATGGATGTTGATGTGGCATGACACATCGTCACCCTCTTTCCTTCATTGACGATCAATCAATTCTCTTGAACAATCAAAATAGTTTTTCCAAATTCAATCGATGTTTGACCATCGACCCATTGGCGTATCGACCGATTGATTGTTTCTCTTGGTTGAACTTCAACTTCACCAAATCGAATAATGCCCGACCATCGTCCCATATGTAAAATCCTTCTCTTGCGCACACCTGATGTGACTTATTCTTCTAGGACACTTGTGTGCAAGGGATCTGGTTCATTATATGATTGTCTACTTCACTTATGGATTCTAATGATGAGATTGTGGATTATGATGTTATGTTATGTTATTTATCTATAGACATGTGTTATTGACTGGTTTCTTCTGAGTGTGTAGGAATATTGACAGATTGAGAATGTCGATGGCATTAGTGGACCTCCTTGGACTCCGGATCGAGTCAAGGAGTATACTGTATAAGGTTTGGGTATTTATATTTATGCATATGTGACATATGATTGGGTATATTATCATGTTGTTTATGGATCACTGACATCTTTCATTGATGGATGTAGGATGACGATTGCTTTCTAATTAGACTCACATTAGGAGTAAAGGGTTCATGCATGACAACCATAGATAGTGAGGGAGAGGTGTGGAAACATCCCTGCCACATCCTACTAGCACTCTCATCGTGGCTCGAACTATAGGTTAACGATTACCTAGTTTGAGAGATGCATGATGTCGTGAGGGAAGACTGAGACAATCTCTCATGAAGATTCTAATGGGCGCACAATAAGGCAGGGTCCTTATTCCTTAGAGGTACTTAGTCTCTGAAAAGGTCGCCTGATGGAGTATTGACTCCAAGGGTTGGACATGTACCAAAATCAGTCAAAGGAAAGTGGCACCCTTGGAGCACGTAGTGCATATTGAAGGGAACGTCGCCTAAATGAAACACGAACAAAGGAGAGTAGCACCCTTGGAGCACGTAGTGCGTCTTGAAGGGAATGTCGCATAAATGAAACAAGAATAAAGGCTAATGGCACCCTTGCAACACATAGTGTGTCTTGAAGGGCACGTCACATAAATGGAACACAAATAAAGGCGAGTGGCACCCTTGGAGCATGTAGTGCGTCTTGAAGGGAACATCACGATTTTTAACATTGGTGCCTCGATGAACCTAGGTGCCTAGAAACCAATATTTTATTTTGATGTGGTCAGCCTTAAAATAAATGTTGTATGAGTAAAGTTTATTAATTATAAAGTTTCCCTTAAAAAAATGCTAAGACTAGTTGAAATTAAAGCCTAGGTCTAAATAGGATATGAGGACTAAAAATTAATTAATCAATTAATAAAAGGGGGCTGAAGAAAAATCAAATTAAGAATTTAAAGGAGAAATAATTTATCTAATAATTAATTATTTTTATGTGCAAAGATATACTAATTTGAAACTTAGAAAAAAAGGGGAAATTAAATGAAGAAAGGGATGTGGAACATAGAAAGGAATCTAGTCTAGAGAACTTTCCTAAATAAAAGTCAACTAAGCTTTAAGAAAGGCGTCGATCATTAAAGGAAATTGAGGGAATAAAGGGACAACAAGGAGCGTTTTTAGAAAATCTTTTAGGTGGGTGAGGGAAATTGGAAATTAATTTAATTAATTAAATGAATTTTTGGTGCAACTAAGGGATTGGGTGACATGTGTACGGGGGAGAGTTTTTCCTAATTAAAATTTAATAAAAATAATTTAACGTGCAATTGGAAAGTGGTCACTAAGATGATTCTATAAAAGTAATGGTAGAGAAGAGGAATGGATCACAATTGGTATGAGTAAGGTTATGCTGCCGTATTTTTCTTGAATGGTTTTTCTTGTGGGAGTTGGCATACCCAACTAGAATAGAGTGTGGTAGCTAGACCTTGCGAGGTGATATGGGAGCTAGCTTTTCTCTATTTTGTGTGTGTGGCCCCTTTGTGGCTTGGGGGGCTCAGGTGGAAGAAGAGTACCCCTAGTGTTGGATGGGAGGTATCGGTGAGGTCTCAATGATTAGCAAGAGGGATATGGATGAAGCACAAGCGTAGGACAACAACTTCAGATTCTTTGACTTAGGTTATAGTACACATGTTCAAAATTTTTCATTTGTAAAGTAGTTAAAATTTTTGTATGTGGTTTTATACGTAGTTGGAAGTTGTAATGATTTTATGGATCTGGATGTGTGTGAAATTAAATGTTCGTTGCTTTGTATTTTTTTGCCAGTACATTTTCCCCCGCTATAAATTTCCTTCGAATCTGAACTGGTAAATATGAATGAAAATTAAAAAAAAACGCAGAAATTCGATTCAACGTTTATTGGAATAATATTTGTATAATACCTCTTTTTTTAGAACTTAAGCTCTTCTATACTCATTCTCTTTTAAGTTATATTGTATTGTGCCCATGATTGGTTGGGAAACTTTTACCCAATGTGTACCTATGTCTAGTAATGTTGTAGTATTTCTGTGTAGAATTTAAATACCAATGTTAAGTAATGGAGAAGAACACTCTGTCGTTATCCCGTTGAGCCACACTATTATCCCAAATCAGAGTTTTCCCCTTCCCTTGGGTGAATGTTTGGTAACTTCTATTCTCATAGAGATGGTTTCATTCAATGGATGCATGCACCTTCCTTGTGTGAGTGTTGTCGTTTTTCCCCTTTTTCTTTACTTGCTCTGTGAAACCCCTCCATGCACCAGATCTGAGCTGGGATCATTTGCGCTCTAGGCACCCCACCCTCTATGATTTTTGTAAGAAGGATTCGTGTGGTTGTCCCTTGATGCTGTACTTCCATCCATGTCTTGAGCTAGTGTGTTCTGAAGGATTAGAACACTACACTTTTCTTTGAGTCTTGCGCTACACGTAATCACACCAAACATTAATCACTGGGGTGAATTTGCCATCAGAGTTTCCTGACAAACCTTGAGTCTCTCACTGTGGAATTTTTCGCTCAGAGGTTTCCAGAAATTTGAGCTTCGTTTGGTGGTTGGTTTTCCATCTGATTTATTTTTCCCTAAGCAATTTATTTCAAAGATGTTTCTCCCCTTGTTGAGTGTGCCCTCACCTACAGTTTTCCCTCCAATAATTTCGTTTTGTTTCATAACATTTTCATTTTTGTTGATTTGTGATATCCAACAAGTAATTGCGCCATTGCTAGGACGAATTCCCTAGAGTGTTTCTCTTCGTCCAAAATGGGCATTTTTCCTGCCAACAACTCATTGACACCTGAACCTTCTTAAATGATCGCCAACAATTAGTGACATGAGTTAGTCCTTAATTCATGACAACAATTATAGGTTTCTACAATTTCTTTTTATTAATTTGTAAATTAAATCCATGTTCACTAATTGTCACGATAGCTGGAAGTTAGCGTAAAGATCCTCCCTTAATTCTTTTACAAGAGCATGTGATTTAGTTGTGAATTTCTCCAACGCTTATTTAAGATGGGGTCTACCTTTTGTTCTTCTTACACCAATGTAAAGTACCTCAAATCCCTCCTTTACTACTTGTTAAATTTTGGGTTCTTTATTTGGGGGCACAATTAGCTTTAGAATCTTATACTAGTACTAAGGCTTTAGTTTACCTCTCTTCATGGTCAAATTGTGGTTAGCATCGAAGTTCCTCTATGGATTAAGTAGGAGTGGGTCCCTCTCTAATCCTCTCGATGAAATTATGCCATCTTCGAGTTGAGTGGTTGTTAAACTAATTCCCCTAAAAAATTTCATATATGAATATGTGTGATAGCTTAAGAATCATTGAACTAATTAATCACAAATTACTAATGAATTTTATTTTGTTTATATATATGGTTGCACAATGGAAAAGTGGTGTTAATTAATACATTGATATTCTTTTGGGTCCACGTAATGAAACTGTAAATATGCCTCTCCTTACCTAATCCTATAAAAAAACCTCACTATGAAAGTGTTAGCTAAGCTACTTGAGTTCAGATTCGCTTGCTCCCTTAGACTGATGTGTTGTTTTATTGATAAAGTACTTAGATTTATTGCACCAGGAATCATTGAGTGTTACCCACTTCCAATGAAATAGATTAAAAAAGGGACGAGTTAGGTAGCTAACTTCCTTCGCACCATGAAACAAACTGATAACTACACGTGCACATTTAAATTGTTGATGTATGATGATCATAATAAATAGATTTCTATTTCACCATTTAATGTCATTGATGCATCGTTGGTTTAGAAATTGTAACCCTCGCACACAATGAATTTGATGTTGATGGGTGATTGTTCAAAATTTGTTTTCATGGCATCGTTGAATGAATGTTGATGTAATAAAGAACTAAGTAGTTATATTCTCGGTGCCATGGAATATAGATGATGTATTGATTGATTTGAAGTTACTTAGACACCATAAAAATGATGAATTTTACCTTGTGCATTCTATTATGTCATCATATAATGGATTTAGTAATTAGATTTTCTTGCACAAATGGATTGTTGTAATAAATGATAGTTATAGATTTTAGACATCATGTGAAAATGGAATTTTGTAATAAATGATGGTTTTGCGCAATGGCTTTATGTAATAAATGTTGTTCTTAGACATTAGTCTTCTAGCGCATAATGAAAATTTATTATTGACGGATGACCGTATTATATGACTGGGCCTTGCACCTAAAAAATAATTGACAAATGCCTTGCGTCTTGAATTTAATATGGTCTATTATGTGTTATGGGAATGATTACTCCTTTTCCTTAATTAATTGATGTTTAGGATTGATGAGATCGATGATCGTAGACTATGTGTTTAGCTAGTTGCTCAGATTGATTGTGTTAGGGGGGATGTAGACACCTCCTTGTTCCTCAAAACAACCTCCAGCCTTGAGACCTTAAATGGTTAAAATCAATTGGAACCTGGGATTGAGCATTTCTTATGTGTCCTGGAGGTCCTAACCTTGCAGGGTAGGTTGGGCGGGTAGTATATTATGTGATTCTTGTGATTATATTTATGATCCTTATGATTCATTGTGTTATATTATGTTTTCTTAGTGTTATCTAATGATGGTCCTTATGAGATGCGTTGAACATTTAAGATTTGTATAATTATGCGTCGTTTTTAATTACAGAGTGCAATAATTTCGGGCTGATAATTAATGTGTTAATGCATCGATATGTGTGTCATGGTTCATGATGATGATGTGTCGGCATTTTGTCATAAATGATTATTAATGCATAATATTGTTTCATTAATATATGTGAATGACGTGTTGATGATGTTTCCATTATGTGTGATGTGTATTTTCTAATGCAAAAGAAAAAAAAATTGTCTGTTGTATGACGCTTGTTGTCGTAATGACGGGGTCGTTACATGTGGTATAAGAGTGGGTTCAACCCCGCGAATTGGGATCATTATGCCTTCCTCTGTATCAACACTTGATTATAATTTATCACTAACTAATTTGAATTGTATTCGTGTAGGTATTCATGGTTAGGGAAAGTCGCGGAGGAAAACACCATGGTGATAGGGGAGGAGGCATGATGCCTCTGATGCCATCTACGCTAGAGGGGTCTAACCCCCAAGGAGAAGAACAAGTTGTCGGACATGAACATATAGTTATGGGGGATGTGGTTGTTTTGATGAGGTATTTTTAAAGGATTTCAGAGGCCATGATTAGTCATCTGGATAGAGATGAGGCTAGGGCACCAGTACCTCCTAAGGGTCCACCGTGTGCCCCAGCTAGTACTGGTAGCTTTCACCGATAACTCGAGAAGTTTAAGTTTCCCAAGTTATTTTGTGCCATGGAAGACGCAGTCGCTAAGGCATGGTTGGAGAATATGGCGATGTTATTTACACTTCGTGAATATACCTCCAACATGAAGGTCTACACAATGGTATTTCAGCTGAAGGGGAGTGCTCTGCTATGGTGGAAGACGCTCCTGCCACAACTAAACATGGTCATCGAAGATGTTTCATGGGAAGTTTTTGAGGATAGGTTCCGGGAGAGGTATCTATCAGAGAAATTCATTGAGCATCATCTTAATGAGTTCAACGCCTTATGATAGGGAAGTCGTACGGTGCCTGAGTATTAGGCTCACTTCATGGAGATGCTTAAGTATGCTCCACATTTGAAAACTGAAAAGATTAAGGTCAACAAGTTCGTGTTCAAACTTAACATCATCATTCATGCTAAGGTGAGGATATTAAGGCTTTAGACTTTGCACGATGTTATCAAGAAGGCCCTCATAGCTAAGGAAGAGATGATAAATGAGGGTCAGAGGAGGAATCCTGTGAGACAAATGGGACATGTGACATTTGGTGTGCAATAACATTAGACACCAGCTATACATCCACCAGTGTATCAAGGCACTCCGAGAGGATCCACATTCATGACACGATGGTGACTGGTGCCTCAACAATGAAATCCCTACAGAGGACCACACCACCAGTAACAATGTCATCCACAACAATAGCAGTTCAGGCTTGTTCAACAGAACAAACTAGGGTTCCAGGCCGGTGGGCCGTCGTGTTCTACTTTGAGGACCAGGATTATTCGGCCGAAGACCGGATATTAGACACGTGGAGAGCCACGTTACCAGTGTGACTATGTAGTTTAGAGGGCCAGAGAAGTTAGGTTAGCCGGGCACACTACCGTAGCAGATTTCGACAAGGCTCATCAGATTCATGCAGCAGTGAATAACCCCCAGGATGAGCACCGGTATAATTTCCTCGAGACGTCAGGTACCATCACTGACCAGAACTTTAGTATTTTGATAGATCTAGGTGCTACAAAGATTTTTATTTCTGGTGCAACACTAAAAAGAATTAAGGTAAATCCAGTCGAAGAAGACGATTTTAGCTACATGGAAATGGTTTCAGGAGCCAAGTAGAAGGTTGGAGGAAAGGTTACATACTATAGCCTTAAACTAGGATATTTTATCATGAAGACCAACCTGTACGTCATGATCTTAGGATATTATGATGTCATGATTAGTATGGACTGGTTGGAATCTCACGAGGTGATACTCAACTGTAAGAAGAAATGGTTGAGTTTGGTCGATCATTAGGGACATAGACGAGTGATTGTAGGAAAAAACAAGGGAGTTTCCCTAAGGTTCATCTCCTCCCTACAACTACATAAGAGCACGTGCAATGGATGCAAGCTATATGCAATCCTTGCGTTGAATGAAAAGGGTGTGGCAGAAGGACTAGAAAACCTTCCGGTAGTATGAGAATTTGTTGACATATTCCCATAAGAGTTACCAGGTTTTCAACCTGAGAGGGAATTGGAATTTACCATTGACCTAAAACCTAGGACTGAACTGATAGAAAGAATGCCTTATCGAATGGTGCCCCCTGAGTTACAGGAGTTGAAAATGCAACTGAAGGAGTTGTTGGACCTAGTACTTATACGTCCAAGTGTGTCACCTTGGGGTGCACCAATGATTTTCATATGGAATAAGGATCGGTTGTGGAGAATCTTCATTGACTACCATCAATTGAACAAGGCAACGATCAAGAACCAATATTCGTTGCCAAGAATAGACAATTTGTTTGATCAGATGAAAGGTGTGATGATGTTTTTGAAGATCAAATTGAGATCAGGGTATCACCAGTTACATATCAAGGAGGAAGACATTCCTAAGACCTCATTTAAGACGAGGTTTAGACATTACGAGTTTTTCATTTTACCGTTTGGATTGACAAATTCCCCAGGGGTATTCATGAGCTTGATGAATGGGGTTGTTGTAACCTAGGTTTGCACCCCTGCCATTTTCCATCCTTTAACCTATACATCCATCAATGGTCAGTTTTGTGGTTGCTTTCATAGCTTATTCTCCATTATTCAATCACTCAACTTCATGTCCCCTGCTCATCTTTACTTATTTTGCACCATCTTTTTCGCTTTCTTGGTGGGTGATTTCATGTTCTGGTTTGAGTTTGAAATACCTGTCATCATATTTTCCACTAATTGAGCATGCACTAGGTCCACCAAGTCTTTTGCCTTCTCAGAATATGTCCAAGTCCAACAATCCCTTTGTAAGCTCAGTAAGCTTCCGCAGAAAAAAGAAACAAATCAAAGCAGTCCATTTCAGTCGTCCAAACTTGCCATTGGTTCAAATATTCCAAAGTGTCCAAACGTTGAAGTGTTGAAGCCTTCGAAGCTTCAAAGTGTGGAGCCCAAAAATTCCAAAGCGCTGAAGTGTTCCCTCACTTCCACGTCACCTCACAAATTAGTTAATTCAGGCGGTTTTACTTCAAGACAAGAACGCAACCCCAAAATGTCAAAATGACACTGACACGTGGCATTCATCTAGCACTGACATGTGGCAACTATCAGTCAAGACACGTGGAACCCATTTTTGACACATTTGGGGCTGACAGATGCATTACTTCAAGTGACATGTGTCACCCTACTTTCTATGAAACGTCAATAGTTGAATTCATTGATTGCCACGCCAACTTCGGTAGATATTACTCTCAGAGATTTCTATCAAGAACCAGTGCAAGATCCTGAATCTTGAAGAGAATGAATCTCAAAGTCCCAAAATGATGAAGGTTAAAGGTAATATTGAGTTAATAAGTGATTAGTGTTGGGTAACGACTTCGAGGGTTTTTTCCTAAGGAGGATATGCATCCTCTACACTATGAAGCCTCTGAATGCTGAAATTTCGAGGTGGCTCACCCGCATTTATTGCATATTTGAAAGTTTTAAAAGGGGATGCCAAACTAGGAGTAGGGAAACTACACGTCCAGACTCCAGAAAAGTGCAACACGACTTGCCTTTGTCCTCAAAGAGATAAGTGGGGGAAAGACATGACCACACTTTCAAATTTCTCCAATGGCCTCCAACAACTTGCATGCATGTAAAGATCGATACAAGCCTCAGTTATTTCACTCTGACTTAGTTTCTATCAAAGGCCCAGTGGAATTCAACTTATATATAAGTCTGGTCTACCATCAACAACAATTTTCAGTTATTTAAGTTGAGACATTTCAAGTTAATGCATAATAAGTGATCATTCGTGTTTGATATGTATCACGTCTCTTTTAATTAAGTTATGTTTGAAGTATGCATCACTGCACTCCAATAGTGTCATAGTTAAGTTAATAAGTTTTTCACAACTGGGAACACAGAGTGAAGCCTCAATCCCATATGGACGAGACCCTTTGCAACTTTGATAAATAAGCAGCTTTTGTATGCTTTAGAGGTTTAGTTTTTTGAGAAGAATAGAAGCAATAAAAGGGCTGGACCTGTGCAGTTGACTGTAAATTTCTCTACCTAGTGAATATATGTTGATGACAATTGTGTTCTCTTACTCAAATATTTATGTGTTTAATCTTATCTTGAATGAAAATTCTGTGATGTGTGTAGATGTACATTTCCTTATTCTTTCAGCCATTGTTTTAGTACATCTTTTTTCTTATTATGCAACATGTTATACAACTATTGTTTAGCGAAATACCTACTATTCGACAACCTGTTGAATGATTTTCATTTAGATATTTTCCTGAGTCTTAAAATATTATTTTAAGTCTTTATTCTCACATAGCAAGTAATTCATTGCATTTCTTGTTGCTGTTTCTTATGTTTGTGTTTTCATATCCCCAATTGTTCATTAATATCCATACCATTGGAAAAGGAGAGACTATTATTATACTGTGTGGCATGTCCAACTAGATTACCATCTTCAAAAACCTATCCTTAAGCGGACCAACAAAACCAAATTATAAAAAAAAACCAATCATTATAAACTTGAGGTGGCCTAGATCTGCCCTTTAGCAATCAAGTGCAGACTTTAGGACCAACATCTTTATGGGACCGTTGTTAGGGAATAGAGTAATGAAATATCTTTCCCAAGGAAAATGACATTGAATATATTTTACCATTGATGGTGAACAAAGATCAGACATAGAGAGACTGCCATCTTTCACCTAGCGACTTCATTGACTAGAATTTACGAAATAAATATTGGTTCCCAGAAAAGGACTCAAAAGATCCAAATATGAACACATCAAAGCCATAAAGGCTCACCCCAACCTTGATAAGTACACAGTAGTCTCTGAGCTAGAAAGGAAACTAAGAAAATCCACCGTAGCTTAGAGATATACCTCCCCCCTCAAGGGTAAAGTTGTTCCCAAAGAGTCTACTTCTCTTAATCATCACAAGCAGTTAGAATTTGCTAGCCCTGAGAATCATAATTCCAAGGAGCCTCCAAAATATTCAACTCCTCACTCTACTTCATCATCCAGTCCAACATCTACCCTTGTAGCCCCCATAAATATTCATATTCCTATTTCACAAGCAATGGTTGTTAACATGATGGATGCCATAATTGCTGCTAGATATGCACCCCTAGTTTTTCCTGTAGGATTACATGCACTTCTAGACACAAATTTCATGAAATATTTACCAAGATATAATGGGGAAGGTGATTTCACTGCTGAGGAACATCGAGTAGCCTTCTACAGTTTTGGAGACAACTTTAACATTGACTATGCAAATATGTGGATGAGGTTATTTGTGCAAAGTCTGGATGGGGAAGTAAGGAAATGGTTCCAGGGTCTTCCTCCAACCTCCATCGTAGATATTGAGGTGTTAGATGAAGCTTTCATAAAGAAATGGGGATATAGGAGAGATTATCTCTACTACATCATTGAGTTTTGGGATCTAAGGAGAAATAATGGTTAATCTATTTCAGACTTCACCAAGAGATTCAATAATATGTATGGTAGAATCCCAGATGAGATCAAACCAACTGAAGCCTCTACAAATATCCCTTATTCCAATGCATTTGATGTAGAGTTCTCCCTTCTGCTGAGGGAGAGAAGATCCACCACCTTGTTTTCCATGCAAGAATCATCCATTGAGGTTGAATCCAATATATTGGCATCAGACAGGTTAAAGACTAGATCTGATAAAGACAAAAAGAAACAAAAAGAAGATTCCCTTACCTCCTCTAACCCAACCACGTCTGATCCCAAACTTGATGAAATGACCAAAACTTTGAAGGCTTTGACATCTGAAGTAGATAAGATGAAATGGGAATCTAAACAACCAAACAAATCTTTTCAAGGGGCTGGAAATATAAATCCAAACCATTTTAGAAGGCCTAATGATTCCCCTTGGATAATGAAGAGAGAAAGGAGGAATTTTGATGATCAAAGGGTAACGCCTCCTTTCCAAGACCATCATATTGAAGAGGTAGATGTAGACAACAATGTTGTAGATGATACTATTTTTGTACTTTTCAATGAAGAAGATTTTTATACCAGTCACTTAAGACAACAATAATATGAGGTATCCCAACTCTCAAATTAGTTTGATGATTAGATAGGGGAAGAGGGAGTTATTCCAGGCCAACCCTAGAAGAAATATGATTTGAGGCCTAGAGAGGGGCCTCCCAAAACCACTACCCCTGATCAAAGAAAACATGATGAAGTTCCTTCCAAGCCAAATCCAAGTAAAGGTATGTCATCTAAAGCTCAACAAATTCCCCTATCTAAACCTGTAGTCCCTGAAACAAAGGAAGTTTATAAGACACCAACCTCTTTCATCCTAGAGCATGAGTTGAGCAAGATCAATATCCCTGTGCCTTTGACCGAATCGATGAAGAATGAACCTTTCAAAAAATCCATCATGAAAGTTTTGTAGCCAACTACTTCTATTGTATCTTCTAATGTAATCAGTCTACAGGATCAGAACCCATCCATTATTGTGGGCCCACACATTGAGGATGGATCTGATGCTTCTCCACCATTCTATATATCTTTAAATTTCCATGATAAGATCCTGCATAACTGTCTTATGGACTCATGAGCCTTGCAGAATGTTATGCCCAAGGTTTTTATGGAAGAACTAGGTTTGGAGATCACCAAATCCTACCAAGACCTGTACTCCTTTGATTATAAGAAAGTAAAATGTCTTGGACTTATAAAATATATGGTGGTTTCTTTGGAACAATTACCAATGAAGAGTGTAGTGATGGACATTGTTGTGGTTATCATTCCCCCGAAGTTTGGTATGCTCTTATCCAAGACTTGTGCTAAGAAGGTTGGAGGATCGTTACAAATGGACCTCACTTATGCCATCATCCATGTGTTTGGAGGGGAACATAGGAGGCTATACATAGAGGTAATATTATCCTATATCGTCAGTGACCATCCAAACCCAAGCAATCACCCAATTTATGTTGTTGAGGGTGAGATCAGCTCATCTATTTTTCATTTAAATGATGATGAACCCGAAATATCAGTTGGCCAATGCAAAGATCAACCATTGACAAATCAACTAAACAAAGTATGGAAGATGTATTTCGATGGATCTTCATCAAAGGAAGGATCCAGGGTAGGTATACTCCTCATTTCCCCTTCACAAGAGGTAATAACACTCTCTTATAAGCTAGAGTTTGAAACTACTAATAATATAGCTGAATATGAAGCTCTGATGTTGGGATTGAGGGCTGCCAAAGACATGGCCATTAATTGTTTATCAGTTTTTGGTGATTCTGAGTTAATCATCAATCAAGTCAAGAACATCTATCAAGCTAGACAACAGAGGCTCAAGCAATACATAAACATGGTATGGGACCTGATTGACAATTTATTTCTAGCATTTAACATATCTTTCATTCCTAGAGAGGAGAATCAGAAGGCAGATTCTTTGGCTTTAGATGCCAGTACTTTTGGACCTCCCATTGGTCCAAATATTAAATATCAAGTGGAAATCAGACATAGGACAACCATACGAGACAACATAAAGCACTGACAAGTATTTAGTGATGATCTAGAGATACCGATATTTCTACACACCATTGATGAATTCTTCAATATCTCAATCGACCAAGAAAGCCAAGAAAGTGAAAATAATGAATTTGAAAATAAGCAAACATATCATCTGCTAAAGACACTAACTAGCCACAATATTGTGGAGTTGAAAACCAATCACATTCCAAGAGGACTAGTGCCACTGGAAAGGTTGTTTGGCAGTAATGATGTTTCCAGAGGATCTTCCATGAAGAATCAATAAGAAGAGGTAACATATTGCAATATTGGGACCACTGAGAATCCCAAGATCATCAAACTGTCCAAAGCATTAGCTGTGGAACAAAGGGACAGGTATGTCAGTCTCATAAAAAAATTTGTTGATACTTTTGCATGGTCATATGAGGATTTAAAGACATTTGACACTGACATTATCCAGCACAAGATCCCTCTGAAGGTTGGCTCCAAGCCATTCAGATAGAAGATTCGACAATTTAATCCCATGATGATGTCCATAATTGAGAAAGAGCTGAAACAAATGTTGAATGCAAGGATTATTGTACCATTGAGGTACTCAAACTGGGTGGCCAAATTGGTACCGATGAGAAAGAAAAACAGGGAGATACGCTTGTGTGTTGATTTCCAAAACCTCAAGAAGTGTTCTCTAAAAGAAAATTACCCCCGCCCCAAGATGGATCATATTTTACAGAGGGTGGTAGGTGCCCACAATATGTCCTTGTTAGATGGATACTCTGGTTATAACCAGATAGCGGTGTGTGAAGAGGACAAAGAAAAAACAACATTCACACCCCATGGGGAACATTCATGTACGAAAATATGGCTTTTGGGATGATGAATGCAGGGGGCACTTTTTAGAGGGCCACGAAGATAGTGTTCATGGGGGAAAAAGACAAATTTATGGTTATATATTTGGATGACATCAGCATTTTCTCCAAGTCTGATGATGAACATTTACAACATCTGGAGCAGGTTTTCCAGAAATGGAGATACAGAATATCTTTGAATCCTAGGAAGTCCCACTTTTCCATGCCAGAAGGAAAGATTTTGGGCCACATCATATCAACAAGAGGTATAAGAATTGATTCGAAGCGATTTTATGCCATTCAAGAGATTGAAATCCAAAGAAATAAAAAGGCTATCCAATCTTTCATTGGCAAGATAAACTTCCTAAGGCACTTTCTGCTAAATTTCACCGAAATCTTGAAGCCTATCACTAACATGTTGAAGAAATATGTTGTGATAAAATGGTCACTAGAGGAAAATTTAGCATTCCAAAGGATCAAGCAGACTTTAGTTGAAGCCCTCGTATTAGACAACCCTAACTATGCCAAAGATTTCTTCATCTTCTCTTTAACTTCTAAGGAGACCATTGCAGCTGTACTACTGCAAAAAAATGGAGAAGGACATGAACAACCCATAGCCTTTTCTAGCAAATATCTATGAGATGCTGAGATGAAGTATGATATTGATCCGTATTATTTTTGGCACGAAATGAGAGCGGAGATATAATAAAGAAATGCACAGAGATATTGCAGATATTCAATAATATAACAGAAATGTATTAGAGATGCAACCATAAACACAGATATACAGTAATACACGATTTCTATTAATCAGAGAAATGTACAGAGACTTTAAAAATACAGAGTGAAAGACTCGCTAGAATGGTGGCAAGTTATCTCTGAGAAGAGATGTGATGGCTACTCGCATTCACAAGAAGATTATCAAAATGAGGCTCTGAAGGCCCTTTTACCATAAACAAGAATGCCAAAAGTCCTAAACATCCAAAAACCTAACCCTAGGAGATGAAGCACCAAAATTCATGTGGGCCCCATTTGGGTAAGTGAGTACATCAACTTCCCGGGATCATAACTTTTGTATACGATCTCCGTTTAGAGTGCACGATAGCTCGTTGGAAAGATCTATCCGAGGCCTACAATGCTCAAGACAAAATAGCATCGTACATTCTATTTTGCGAGAGTAACATACCCAAAAAAACATCATTTAGGGCCTCAAAATGGCCCTGGAAGTTCAGGACCCGAAAAAACTGCTAAAAATAGTAAATTGCCAAAATTGCCAGAAAGCTGTTTTGAGCCATTTGGAAAAGGTGGGTGGCCACCGATATCCACTTGGATCAATCCTCCCTCCTTAGGAAGCAATGGTGTCCATTGCGTTGAGTTCCTAGGGGAGAGGGAAAAGCATTTGTTGAATTTGCATCTTGGTGAGCTGCTTGTCTTGCTGGAGACGTCGCGCTGCTCTGTTTGTGGAAATCTGTCACGAAGCAATTGCGGTTGAGGCTGCTCAACAAGTCAAGATACATGAGAGGACGATGTGCAGAAGGAATCTTTTCACTTTGCTGCATCCTTTCCGACCTGCTTCTGTTGGATAGAAGGTGCTTGGGGCAAGGCTGTAGTGGTTGCAGTGTCCTTTTGTTCCCCTTTTGAACAGATTGTGAAGAAGCTGAATTTTGCAGTATGAGATACTACCTTGCGAGACTTTTTAGGTTGAACAGTAGTCAGAACTACCTCTGGTATTCTAAAGAGATGAACTCCCAAAGTAACAATGACACTACGGGGTCGAGACTCATAAACATCATGGTGTCTCCACATATATGGTTGGCCCAAGAGCACATCACAGACATCGAGTGGGGAAGCATCACATAATACCTCATCCTTGAAGGGTTGGATGCCGTATGATAATCTAAACTGTTGGTTGACATGGAGATCTCGTCCTTGGCGAAGCCACCCAATGTTTTATGGATGCGGGTGTGGTGTTTTCGACAATCCCAACTGTTTGACGACCTCTGCTGAGATGAGGTTCTTCTGGCTTCCACTATCAACAATAAAATGCAGTGGGGTCCCCTTCACCCACATTTGTGAATGGAAAAGGCGCTCCCCTTCTTCTGGATCTGTTGGTTCTTCTGGTTGAATTGTTGCGGTTGCGACAATAGCATTGGGGTCTGTGTCGATGATCTGTCTTTTACCATTATTTTCAGAATCAGATTCTGAATCAAGGTTTTGATCCTTGTCTTTGATCTCGGCCACCAATGACTGTTTTGAGTGACATTCATCGGTGTTGTGCCAAGGGATTTTGTGGAACTCGCACCATTTTTCGGTGTCCTTCTTTGTCTTCCTGTGACCCTTCTTTTCCTGTGTCTTGGACTGGTTTTCGAGAGAGTGTTTGTTTGGGCCGTCTTTTTCATACTTTGGTTGTTGCGGATTTGCAGACCCGAATTTCCGTTTGTTCTGGTGCTTAAATTTCTGCTCAATTTTAACAGCATATCGATAAGCAACACTGAGTGATGAGATGTCCAAAAAATCCATTTCAGTTTGGATGTATCTATGTAGAGCCCCATGGTATTTCAGAACCAAATGTCGCTCGGAGTCTTTGATGCCTAGATTGGTGTGCAAGGTATGGAAGGTATTGGTGAACTATGAAACTGCTTGGCCCCTCTCTTGCCGCAGTGTGGTCCATCTCATGTACTGGTCCTCATAGTTTTCAACAGGGTAATACTATTCTTTTACTGCATCCACAAAAAAATCCCAAGTGGGATCGGCCCCATATATTCGAGACTCCTCTGTGGAACTTTTCTCCCAGTAAGTTTCCCACCAATGTTTGACATGAGGGAGAGATTTAAGGAGTGCAAAGGTGATATTTTCTTTGTCGGAAAAATTGTGAACAAAGAAATAACCTTCCAGCAGAGTTAACCATTTTTCTAGGGCTTCTGCATCTATCTGTCCTTCAAATACAGGAATATCAAAATTAACTTGTACCTTGAAAGGCGAGGTGCCTCCAAAGTGGCCGCTTGATGAAGATGCGCCTGATGCTATTGGTAGGTGTTGAAGGATGTGGGAAAAATTCTCCATCATTTCGTCCCTCTGTCGCGTGAGAGCTTGCTCAAGCAACAGATTGATAGGATCATCTACTCCGTCATTTTTCTTTTCTTCCGCCATTGAGGGTTTCTTGGGTGTGCGAGAGAGATTTTCTTCAAGAGAGACAAGCTTGAGACCCAACTTTCTATACTCAGACCTCATCGGGGACATGCACTGAAAAAAATGATCAAGAGCAGCCTGCTCTGATACCACTGATCCATATTATTTTCGGCACGAAATGAGAGCGGAGATATAATAAAGAAATGCATAGAGATATTGAAGATATTCAATAATATAACAAAAATTTATTAGAGATGCAACCATAAACATAGATATACAGTAATACATGATTTCTATTAATCAGAGATATGTACAGAGACTGTAAAAATACAGAGTGAAAGACTCGCTAGAATGGTGGCAGCTTATCTCTGAGAAGAGATGTGACGGCTACTCGCATTCGCAAGAAGATTATTACAATGAGGCTCTAAAGGCCCTTTTACCATAAATGTGAATGCCAAAAGTCCTAAACATCCAAAAACCTAACCCTAGGAGATGAAGTGCCAAAAGTCATGTGGGCCCTGTTTGGGTAAGTGAGTACATCAACTTCCCGGGGTCGTAACTTTTGCATACGATCTCCGTTTAGGGCTCACGATAGCTCGTTGGAAAGATATATTCGAGGCCTACAATGCCCAATAAAAAATAACATCATAGATTCAAGTTTGTGAGAGAAACATACCCAAAAAAACATCATTTAGGGCCTCAAAATGGCCCCGGAAGTTCAGGACCCGAAAAAACTGCTAAAAATAGTAAATTGCCAAAATTGCCAGAAAGTCGTTTTGAGCCATTTGGAAAAGGTGGGTGTCCACTGATGTCCACCTGGATCAGATATATTAGAAAATAAGGCTTATGCACTGGTTAAATCACTCAAGGTCTTTAGGGTACATGTGTTACAGTCTAGCACAACAACCTTTATCCTAACAGCAGTGTTAAAGAGATTTTTGGTCCATCCAGACAGTGAGGGGAAAAGAGGGTAGTGGATTGTCAAACTATTAGAGTATGACCTACACTTAAAACCCACCAAGATTATCAAGGGACAAGGACTTGCCAATTTGTTATCAGGATCAAACTATAAAGTGATAGAATTACATCAAATCTTCACCCAATCAGATGCACCCATCATACAGCCTGGATGAGACAACATGCAGGTATTTGAAAATTACTCCTCTTCACCTTGGTATAGAAACATCATTTATTTTCTACAACATATTGAATGTCCACCAGATGTGAAGAAGACAAAGGCCAAGTCTCTCAAATTGAAGGCTATCAAATTATGAATTTCAAACCAGAACTTGTATTGGAGGGATCTTGCTGGAATCCTATTAAAATGCCTTGATTAAAATGATGCCAAAAAAATCACAACAGAAATGCATAGAGGAGTATGCAGAGGACACCAACATTGGAAGACCACATCTCTCAAGATCTGAAGGGAAGGGTACTACTGGCCCACCCTTTTCTCTGATGTATTTACTACTGTTAGGTCCTGCAATGAATGTCAGAAGTTTGCAGGAAAAAATAAGTTACTATCACTACCCGTAAAACCTATCACTGCTAGTGGTCATTTCAACAATGGGGGTTAGACTTCATAGGTGAGATAAATCTACCCTCTAGTATGAAACACAAGTGGATCCTCACTACCACTTACTATTTCACCAAGTGGATTGAGGTTGTGCCCACTAGGAATGCCACTGACAAGGTCATCATGAATTTCCTGGAAACCAATATTTTCGCCATATTCGGCTGCCCCAGCAAGCTTATAATAGACAATGCCAAAGAATTCAAGTCCAAAGCCATGATTAACTTCTATGGCATTCATAACATTTCCTTGACACATTCCATGCCCTATTACCCTTAGGGGAATGGTCTAGTAGAGTCATCAAACAAAACTATCATCAGGATTATCAAGAAGTTGTTGACCAAAAACAAGAAGTCTTGGGAGTCTAAACTCAAATATGCTTTGTGGGTCCACATAAAAAACACCAAGAAGTCTCTGGGAACCTCGCCATTTAAGCTTTTTTATGGTGTAGATGTTGTATTTGTTGATATTATGGTAGCTTTGGGAGGTATGAACCTCCATTGTGACCTTTGACAATATTAGAATGTTTCAGAAGAAAGAAAAGAAGTGAACATAACCCTAGAAAAGATGTCGGCTGAGAGAGATAATTAATATGAATTAATTAGTACCCAGAATGAGAAGTTGGCCCAGGTAGTCTGTCAGGATTACTATAAATACAGGGCACCATTCTTTCATTTGACACACTTCTCAGAAATCCAGACAGGCACTTGTGCGCACTACAATTTGGCAGTCTTGTGCGCAAGTTCTGGAGAAGGTGTTGCCGCTATTTTTGAAGCCTATTGCTTCTATCTTTTGGGTTGGACTCTATGATAAAATTTGGTTACTTCTTGCTTGGTGCATTAGACTTGCTTGGATATTGGATTGCTACTAGGATTCTTCTCTCTGTCAAGGTCACGGTGCTCAGAGGGTGGCTTCGGTCTATGGTTGGGTGACAATAGTGACATTGTTAATGGTAAAACGAGCACATTATAATAGGTTATGGGCCCACACCTCCTTCACTCAGTATAACCACTGGAAGGAACCATAGACATTAGAATATTAAGCTCACTAAAGAACTACCACTAGGGTTACTAGAAGGAGCAACTTCCAAGACACTGTCGCTAGGGTTACTAGCAGGAGCAGTTGCAGACAACCTAAAACCCTGATCCAACACCTTGTGATGGAACATCTCATTCAAGAAGAAGGTATTCAAGTGAACCTTAGTCCATTGCATCTCTTGGCACTTTCAGAAGGTATAAAATTCAATGTTGAAGTTTTGGATCAAGGCATGACTAGTCACTAGTCAAACGAAGACATGAGTGAAAAGACTAGTTACCTACACTACTCAACACTCATAGGAACGATTGAAGACGACATGTGGATAATTGATAGTGCAGATTCTAGTAACATGAAGGGATATCAAGCCAGACTATCAAGTCTAAATGAGAAGAAGACATCGTACAAGGTATAGCTTGGAGACAAAAGCACTTACCTAGTCGAAGGATTTGGACAAGCCTTCGTCAATTTGAAAATAGGTAACAATGTTCATTTGAGAAATTTATTATATGTACCTGGTTTAGAAAATAATCTTGTATCCATATCTTGCCTAGAAGACAAAGAAAACAGAATAGCTTTTGTAGATGGAAAAGTGTTATCTTGGCATAAAGACTCCAGCATAGAGAATGCTAGGGTTATTGGAACCCGTGAAGGAAATCTATATAGACTACTAGAACAAAATGAAGAAGTTCTTGTACATGATGAAGTCAATCCCAATAAAATTTGGCACAGAAGGTACGCTCATATTAACTATCAAGCATTACCTTTTCTAAAAAATATGGTTGAAGGAATACCATAATTGTAGTCTACACATGAAGGAATTTGCAAGGGATGTGCTCTTGGAAAGAATGTCAAGAAACCATTTCCAAGAAACACCAATAGATCTAAGGAGAATCTAGATCTAATACACCCAAATGTTTGCGGTCTGATGCTAGTCAAATCTCTAGGAGGTTCTCTTTACTATGTAATCTTCATAGATGATTATTCAAGAAAACTTGGTTATATCTTCTGAAGACAAAGGACAAAGTGTTCAACAAGTTTCAAGAATTTAAGGAAGAGATAGAGAACCTCACGAACAAGAAAATCAAGACCTTAAGAACATATAATGGAGGATAATAAACATCAAAGGAATTCGTTGCATTCTGTAAATCAACAGGGATTAGGAGGGAGTTGATTGTTCCTAATAATCCTCAACAAAATAGTGTAGCAGAAAGAAATAACATATCTATTGAAGAAACCATGAAGGAACTACTAAACGATCAAGGTTTATCCATGTTCTTATGGGGAGAAGCAACCATTACAACAATATATGTCTAGAGCAGAATTCCTCACCGCATATTGAAGGACATGACTCTAGAAGAAGCCTTCTCAGGTAAGAAACCTAATGTGGAAAACCTAAGAATCTTTGGATGTCCTCTTTACTCTCACATTCCCAATGACAAAAGGAATAAAGTAGAACCCTTGGGAAAGAAGGGCATATTCGTGGGATATAGCGAATCATCCAAGGATTATAGAATTTATATTCCAAAACAACATAATATTGAAGTCAGCAGAGACATGACCTTCAATGAAAATATGGCTTTCAATAAATCCATAGAAGAAACTATATAAGAAGAAGATCATGAAGATCCTATTGAAGAAAGCACAGAAAACCAGAATGACGAAAAGGAACAACCTGATCATCCTATGCAACCATGTGAGACCATTGATTCAAACACCATACCTAAGACCAATAAATGACCATCTTGGCTTGAAGCTACCTTAAAAGACGCAGAAAGACTCAAGGCCCTAGATGGGACATTTAGAAAAAGTAAGAAGCCTGAAAGATTCTCAATCTATGCAGCATGTATGAAAAAGCTTCTAGATGAAGAACCTACCATGTTTGAAGAATAATTTCAAAAGAAACAATGGAAAGAAGCTATGATGGAAGAACACCAATCCATCATGAAAAATGATGTATGGTAAATTGTGCCTAGACCTAAATAAAAATCAGTGGTAACTTCAAAATGGGTATATAAGATCAAACATGCAGCAAACGGAAAAGTGGATAAATATAAAGCAAGGTTCGTAGCTAGAGGGTTCTCTTAGAATGAGGGAGAAGACTATGACGAAACATTTTCTCCTGTTACTAGATATACTTCCATTAGAGCTATCATATCTCTTGCTGCTTCCATGGGATGGAGTTTACATCAGATGGATGTAAAACAACTTTCCTCAATGGAGATATCGAAGAAGAAGTATATATTGAACAACCTCAAGGGTTTGAAGTACATTCCAGAGACACTCATGTTTGCAGACTAAATAAATCCTTGTATGGACTCAAGCAAACTCCAAGAGCTTGGTATGCCAGAATAGACAACTATCTAATGAGACTTGGTTTCTCAAAAAGTCATGCAGATCCAAACCTTTACTACAAAGTCGTGAACAATGCACCTGTATTTCTACTACTATACGTTGATTATCTATTCCTAATAGGTGAAGAGTCTCTCATCATCTAATGCACAAAGGAACTATCTTCTGAGTTTGATATGAAATATCTTGGTCTCATGCATTATTAGTTTGGACTAGAAGTATGGCAGAAGCGTGGTGAAATATTCCTTGGACAAGGAAAGTATGCAATAAATATTCTCCAGAAGTTTGGAATGATGGATTGAAAATCCATGGAAAATCCTATGAATACAAACATAATAAAAGTAAGAGATTTAAATTCTGATCCAGTAGATCCATCACTATATCGACAATTGATTGGGTCATTGATGTATTTGGTAAATACTCGACCAGACATTTTCTTTGCCATGAACACACTAAGCCTGTTCCAAGTGGAACCTAGACATGAGCATTGGATAGATGCAAAGCATGTACTAAGATATATTCGTGGGACAATAAACTATGGTATAAGATATACCGCATCCATTGACATACAACTTCATGGATTCATAGATTTAGATTGGGCAGGAAGTGCAGAAGAAAGAAAGAGTACTTCAGGGATGTATTTTAGTTTGGGCTCCGCTATCATATCTTGGGGCAGCAGGAAACATAAGTCTGTCGCATTCAACACAGCAAAAGAAAAATATTTCGTAGCATGTGAGGCATACACAGAGGCAATATGGTTGAGAAAGATAATATCTGATTTATTTGATCAGGTTCCAGATTCAACCATAATACATTGTAACAATCAGATTTGTATAAGGCTATCAGAACACCCAATGTTTCATGAACGGTCGAAACATATTGAGATCAAATACTACTTTATTCGAGATAAATTCCAAGAAGGAGAAGTAAAGCTCCAGTATATCCCTGCATATGAGCATACAACATATATCCTGACAAAGCCTCTGTCTAGAATAAATTTTGCATATTTTCGAGACAAATAGGGGATCGTGGAAATAACTCCCTTAGTCGAAAGGGAAGAAATGACTCTCCAGGTTCGGAGGGATCACTCACATTTTATTGAATTAAGGACAATCATTTTCAAGTTTGAAAAATGGTCCAGCTTGGGCAGTTCCTTTCCAGATTCGGAAAGTGGTTTGAGATTTCTGACGAATAGGCATTTTCCAGTTCAGAAAATGGTCCAGATTGAATGGTCATTTTTGTAATGAAAATGGTTCGATGGATTGATGATGTACCATAGACAACTATTTCCCATTGTGGTTAACATGGGGAATGGTCTAGGGAAGTCTCTCTTCTTGAGGGTTACTCAAGAAGACTGACCTGCCTTGCCAGACAATGATTTCCCATTGTGGTTAACATGGGGAATACTCTGTTTTGGAGGTTGGTGTAAGACAGTCATTTCCTTAGGAAATGGTCTGGACAGTCATTCCTTAGGGTGGATTCATTCTCTCTAGGTTGCACTTTTTTTAGTGCCGGAGGAATGGCCCAGGGTGGGGAATGGTCCAGGTTCAACAATCAGGGACATACATTCCTTAGGGCAGACTCATTCTCTCCAGGTTGCACTTTGTTTAGTGATGGAGGAATGGCCCAGGCTGGGGAATGGTCCAGGCTTAGAAATCAATACAATTATTCTTCCTTGCTTGAGAAGAATAGTCCAGATAGCCCATAATTGATGTTCTACTATGAGGGAAGATTCTCTTTTAGATCTCACAGATGTGAGTGAAAGAATGGCCCAGACGATTCAGTTTATATCATAACAATATTTTTTGTGCAGGTTGATATTAGATGATTGTTATGGAGACTGCATGTCTCCAGGCAGTAGAGATATGCTACTATGGTGTACTACCATGGATAAACACAATTGTGTTCTATCAATTGATATTGAACCTGTTGTCATGGAAATTATCGAGTTGGATAATAATGATGGTTCTCGTGATGCTACAAGTTGAATGGTCTATTTGTGCTCAATACCATTATCGATTATACCTCCCTAAATAGGAGGTTTATATTATGGTAGCTTCGGGAGGTATGAACCTCCATTGTGACCTTTGACAATATTAGAATGTTCTGGAAGAAATAAAATAAGTGAACATAACCCTAGAAAATATGTCAGCTGAGAGAGATAATTAATATGAATTAATTAGTACCCAGAATGATAAGTCAACCGATAAAGTCTTCCAGGATTACTATAAATATAGGGTGCCAATCTTTCATTGACACACTTCTTAGAATTGCAGACAGGCACTTGTGCGCATTGCAGTCTGGCAGTCTTGTGCGTAAGTTACGGAGAAGGTGTTGTCGCCAGTTCTGAAGCCTATTGATTCTATATTTTGGGTTGGACTCTCTGATCAACTTTGGTTACTTCTTTCTTGGTGCATTATCCTTGCTTGGATATTGGATTTCTATTAGGATTCTTCTCTCTATCAAGGTCAAGTTGCTTAGAGGGTGGCTTTGGCCTATGGTTAGGTGACAGTAGTGAAATTGTCAATGGTAAAGCGATCACATTCTAACAGTCTTTCCCACCCAGGTTGGCATGCCAGTCCTAAAATTATTATAAGAAGAGATTGAGGAGCCAAATGACATCCAACGAAGAATCTTCCAGATTATAGAGGTTCAACAAAAGAGAGAATCACTAGATCAGAAGACCAAAGCATACCAAAGAATGATCAAATCAACATTTGACAAGAAAACCAAGAAAGAGATCTTTCAAGAAGGTGACATGTTTTTGAGGTGGGATGCCAGAAGGGATGAAAATTCCAAGAACGATAAGTTTGATAACCTCTGGTTTGGCCCTTTTAAGGTGGTTGAAGTTCTGGACAATAATACATTTATCTTGCACAATCTAGATGATGCATAGATCTTCGGAGGCCCAGTAAATGGGTGCTTCCTGAAACACTATTTCGTTTAAGGATGAGGGAAGGTCCCTCTTGTACCATAGATTCTTTCCTTTTATTTTTTTCATTTGAATAGTTAGTTGTGTGTGAATAAAGACTCCATAGCCCAACAAAGGAACCGGGGTGTAGCTGCAGTTTTAAGTTTCAGATTGAATAAAGACTCCATATCCCAACAAAGGCACTCGGGCATAGTTACTCTTTCGAACTTCATAGATGCATGGTTGAGAAATAGTGGAAGTTATACATGCTCGAAAAACATAAACACAAGTAAGTTACAATCAATGGGAGCGAGGTTTTGAAAGGTAAGGCACCTGGTCTACTGTTCTTAGCACCTCACAGGGAAGTGTTATCTCCGGTTGGATCCAATGTTGTAACCTAGGTCTGAACCCCTGCCCTTTTCCCTCCTTTAACTGATACATCCATCAATGGTTTGTTTTGTGGTTTATTTCTTAGATTATTCTCCATTATTCAATCACTCAGCTTCATGGCCCCTGCTTGTATTTACTTATTTTGCACCATCTTTTTCACTTTCTTGGTGGGTGATTTCATGTTCTGGTTTGTGTTTGAAATATATCTCATCATATTTTCCACTAATTGAGAATTAAACAGGTCCACCAAGTCTTTTGTGTGCTTAGGAGACATCCAGGTCCAACAGTCCCTTTGTAAGCTCAGTAAGCTTCCACATAAAAAGACAACAAATCAAAGAAGTCCATTTTGGGCGTCCAAACTTGGCATTGGTTAAAATCTTTTGAAGTGTCCAGATGTCAAAGTGTCGAAGCCTCTGAAGCTTTGAAGCATGGAGCTCTAAAATTCCAAAGTGTTGGCCCTTGACCAAGTTTTGGGATATCCTTTGTCAATTTTGACCTATTTTGGGACTTTGACATCCTGTCGAAGGAGAAGCACAAGACGAAGCAGAGATCACAGGATCTCAACCCCTTTTTGGGTGCTTTTTTGGAATTTGGGATAATTTAACGGGTATGGGATGTCGGCCCATGGGTTTACCCATGTTTAGGCCTATTTTGTAAAGTATATATAGAAGACTAGGCGATGTAATGAGGGGATCATAAGGAAAAGCTAAGTGCTAGAGTTGGATCTTTGTGATCAAGATTGTAAAGTGCTATGTGCACACTGTGTGAGACTTGCAGAGCTAAGAGCAAGTCATTGTAAGAGGTTGTGGAAGGCTATGTACTTAGATATACTCATGGAAGGAGGATCTAGAGAGCTGGGTAGATCTCCTGTCCTATGCGGAGTAAGGTTTTGAGGCTCTGTGCATGTAACCTATTAAAGAAGCTAATAAAGAAGAACAGTTGGTGGACATAGCCCCAGGGTTTGGGTGAACCACGTATATGCTATGTTTCTCTGCTTTGTGCAATGTGTTGATGTGTTTATGTCTTTACTTTCTAAGTTCTTTGATATGGATAGATAGATATGTTTATTCTTTGTGCTAATGATGTATATGGATGTTAGATCTGACTTATATGAATGTGCTTAGCGCCTGAATCTATTAGATCTAACCTACTTCTCTACGATAAGTGATTAGATACATCAGATCTGGATGAATGATACAATGCTCTGTTTTATCTGTGAAGTAGATAGTGGTTGAATATTGATGAACCATAGGTGCTAAGTGCTCTGTTAAGTATTATAATCATAGATCTGTGTCGTAGCAAAGGTTGTAGACACCTGAGTCTTGCAAACACCCTTGCCTCTACCTTAGGTGAGACTTCATCTGCTTCACAGGTGTTGTCGAAAGGGCCAATAGTTAGGGTTTTTTTGGTGCGTTATTGTAGCATTGAACCCTGGGTCTGCCCATGTGCCAACAAATGGTTCTGTTGCCAGGACTGAAACTGTGATTGCTGGGAATTGAGAAATAAGAAGCTTTGTGCAAAGATCTGACCTGAAACCGTGAAATCTCTTTGCATAGATCTATCGCCCTAGTGTGCAATTATTCTACTTGATTTATAAATCTCTGTGCTAAAGAAAGAAGCCCGATTTGAAGAAAAGAGGTAAGATATGAAGAAAAGAGGAAAGATCTGCAAAATCTGTGCTCTGATAAAGGTAAGAATAGTGAAAAGTTATAGATCTAAAATATTTGTGCTTTGTAGAAGTAAGATAAGTGGACATTTTTGTTTCTAAAGTATGGATCTAGGTATGTTTGATAAGATTTGTGCTAGCTTGAAAACTAGGGCACTAATAGATGAAAGAAGGTTTGATATGCGTAGATGTAATAAGAATAGTGAAATATATGTTATACCTATGCATAGAAAGAATGCTTGGACTAATAAGTGGATGCAGGATCCTAGAAAGAAATGTTTGAAGGTTAGCTACTATGAACCTGGCGTGCAGTATTGAAAGAGCTGGGAATCATTTAAAAGAAAGAGAGGATTAACCCTCTTTTACAGTTGCAGAAGGCCGGGACATATTGCTAAGGAATGACCTGGAAGAAGACCTAGTTGTCTTTATTGCAAAGCTATGGACCATGAAGTATTGGATTTCCCTAGAATGATTGCTAATATTGAAGAAATGAACATGAGACAAGAAAAACCTAAGGCAGATCTAGAAAATATGATTATGGAAGAACCCCAGAAAGAATCCGAGAAATTATTGCTACAGATAAAAGAAACCATGAATGACCACCGACATGTCAGCTTATCATAGATATTCAAAGAAAAAGAATGCCTTGAAGTAAGAATAGGAGACTTCGACATTGACTGTGTTCTAGATGAGGAAACACAGGTGAATTTCATGACAAAAAGAACTTGGGAAGCTATAGGAAGGTCCGCTATGACTCCTTCATTGGGAGGAATAGGTCTATTTAGAGGAAAGATGATAAACCTATGTGAAAGGCTCACCCATATTTCTATGAATGCCAATGGAACTTTGACAGAGGAAGATTTTGAGATTGTTAAATTTATTGAGAACAATGCCCCATTTAGCATGTTACTAGGAAAACCTTGGATCGAGAAGGACTAGAGTAGAAGGAAAGAAGAAGAAATTTTAGAGCTGAAGAAGCAAGAGTTAAAACATTTCACGACTAGAAGGATCACATGCTTAATTGAAGAACAAAAGAACAGATTGAAGCTATATAACACCAGAGACCCGGATGTCGAAGTTGTAAGAACACTAGAAGACCCATAGAAGATTGAAGTACCTATTCTAGATAAAAAAGAAGTATCACCCTCGACTCTTAGGAAAGAATCTCAACAATGTGAAGTGACTATGCCAAAAGAAGATACGAATCAGAATGGAAAAAAGGCATACCGAGACGAAGCTCACTGGAAAGAAAGATAGAAAACTAAGTAAGAAGAGAGATAAGATTGACAAGTTACAAAAGGTTCTAGAGGGAACTTTGTAGAAGGAAAACTTGTAAAATTGGAACTTCATCGGGATAACAGAGTAGCGTCACATGGAACTTCGCCATGGTGAAGCAATATATCCATTGGGACCAATATAACCATTCAACCAACCCCCCAAATAGGTAGAAAGGCATTTGTGATTCGCCACCAGAGCATTGGACCGCGCCATAATAGAAAAAACAGAGTTAATGAAGGCTTCTCGACCGTTGAAAACAATATGTTTCCAAGTTATCTATTTATCCCGTCCTGCCATGCACCGAGAACACTTTTGCTAATCATGAATTTGAGCCTGCAGACTTGTTGATTTTACATAGTGATCATTGCGCCATTTCCTTCTATCCTATTACAGTGTCTAAGTTACTCCTTGAACCCGAATATTTCCAAACCTGAGCGTGTATGTCAGATGAGTTCAACATTGCAGAGAGAGTTATCGAAGAATTTCTGATCGATATCATGACTGAAAGAGTCATGTTGATGTCTATAGGTGTACAAGAATAATTGATGAGAGGACTAGAAGCCTCTCTGTCGACTGCTCGTGGATCAGAGCCATCCCGACCATCAGTAGAGAAGAGAACCAAGAATAAAAATGACCTAGCAAATGCGAAGTTGATTCCGTCCATATTGCCCGATTATAACCTGCTTCTGGCTGGCGCGGTGAATCGTAATAGTGTGCCAAGAGACTTTGAGTACACTATGGTCACTGTGTACCTCACGAAGGCGATACACATAGTTCGAACAAATCAGGACAAGATCACAGCGTTTAAGTTCAACGACTTCAACCTCATAGATTGAAATATCTATGGTATGCTTTCCCAATACAAGTACCTAACCAAAACTAAAGGGAAGAGCTCGAAGATCATCCCTCAGTCATGGACGATGAACCTCGTGCAGTCCACCCTGCTGAATGTTATGAAGATACTTCACTTCGGAAAACACCAGTAAGTAAATGCATGTGTCAAGCTTCTACTGTCATGTTACCATGGCGGCTACTTATGGCTAGACCGCCGCATTATAGTTGACCCAATGTTTATCCAGAGGATCACAGGACTGAGTATGCAAGGACCCGACCCGTAGGACTTTTATCCAGGAAAAGCCACAGATCGCACGCTTGCACAGAAGATCAAGGATAGATACGACGAATTTGAGAAGGGAACAAGAGGCTACAAGGTAGCTTCCATCCAGAATGGCATAGTACACCTCGCATGTCAACTGATAGCTAGAAAGCTAGTTAGGAAGAATCAACCTACGCAGGTCACCGACTTTGTTGTTGACCTCACATGGAAGTGCTTGGAAGGCCTACAAATGAGTTGGGCGAAGTACCCAGTTAACCAGTTGGAACTATATTGTCGAGAAGCACAGGATTAGGGTTAGGAATTCCATTTTAGATGTCTCCTAGTCCTCATTGCCTTTTTTTCCTGGGAAATGCCAGAAGGAGGAACCTTCTCTGACATAGAGTCGTTCGAACTGCTTGCCGTGAAGTTCACTACCCTGTGGTATTTAACTGATATGAACAAAAAGTGGCAGTCGAACACTATTTTTCATACATACTACCTCCAACTAAAGTGATACATTGAATTTGAGCCTTGCATGACTCCGAACACCCTACAAAGGTTCCAACCACTTATGAATTTTAGTGCAGATCGACACTTTATATACATTACAACGCGATAATATGAACACCAAGAGAAGCTTCAGTCATATTACAAACTTACAGAAGAAGACCTTGAGGAGATCACCAAGGAATGGTTTGCTGACCTCCTTATCCCCACCAACCCTGCAGATATATCTGATATTGACAGCCCAGAAGAAACTCATAGAGAACAAAATTCACCCGGAACCAGTAGACAAAAGAAGACCGAGGAGGTGAAAAACTTAAGAAACACTTCAGTGAAGACCGCATCCATGTCACTTGATTGAGGGGGTGGTGACGAAGTAGAAGATGAACAGAGACTGGGCGAAGTAACACTGCCCAGAGATGAGGTTGAACCTTTGAATAAGAGGAAGGTTTCCCCCCAAAAACCTTATTCCTGGAATAAATCAAAAGACTCCATGACCAAGATGCAAATTGTCCTCACCTTTGATGATTTTGACTTCATCATAGCCGCCCTGAATAATGCTTCACTGGAGATAGTAGAGAAACAAGGAGAAAAGAAGGAAGAAATGTATGATAGGATTGAAGTTGAACTCCGAAGGGTACAACAAGCCCTTCTGTCCATCCGCGCAATATCCACTGTGCCTCTGCCATCGGGAGAATCAGAGTTGGGAGATGAGCCAACCCAACTCCACTGACTAGCTACGACAGTCGAATATTTCCTTTGAAGAGAATAATAGGAAACATAACAAGCCACCCAGGCTTTGAAGCAAGTGCAAGGAGTACTTGGAGAGCAGTGTCGAGCTGCAGAACAAGAAAAGATTTCTCTTTAAGCGAAGTTTGATGAAGAAAAAGCACAGCTACAACAAGAAAAGAACAATTACTTGAAAATCAACTCAAAGTGAAAGAAGCAGTCAACAAAGCCCTTTTCTCTGTGACATTCACAGAAATAAAGGCAGAGGATCAAGTCACGCAGCAAGTAGAACAAATCACAGAAGTTCTCCAGCAGCTACAACAATGCATAATAGACTTAGAGCTCCACGCAGTGCCCGAGACCCCACAGGATGTAATGGATCAAAGAGAAGCAACTACTCGAAGCGTAGTTGAAAGAATAAAATCCCTTGCTATGGAATGTAAACACCTTACTGATTACAATGCCTAGACCTATGAACAACTCATCGAGAATCCAAAATTGAAGGCACTGGAGTCGCAGCTCCAAGAGGTGAAGTATCAAGCCGAAATGATACAAGCACAGTTGAAGCCCCTGTCAGTTGTGGAAAGAATGAAGCGCTCCCAAGAGCAACACACTACTCAAAAATAGATCCACACTATCTAGAGAACATTTATGGAAGAAACAAAGAGGATCTAACCTGTACAAGATAACCCTTATCAATTGTTCATTGAGTTCAAAGACCAAGGAGTAGAACTAGAGCAGGTTGTCACTACAGCTGAACAATGCCTAGAGGGACCTGTCAACGAAGTAGTCATCCAAGAGTTCATTGAATAGGAGGCCAAGGCACAACAACAAGTCGAAGACTCTCAAGCTAAGCTCGAGGATTTCAAAGCATTACTACCTAGATCAGAGTGACTCGGAATGAGTCACAGGTGAGTGTTGGGGGCTTGTTGGCCCTTGACCAAGTTTTGGGAGATACTTGGTCAATTTTTACCTATTTTGGGACTTCGATAGCCTATCGAAGGCAGAGCACAAGACGAAGTAGAGATTGCGGGATCTCGGCTCCTTTTTGGGTCCTTTTTTGGGATTTGGGATTATGTAACGGGTATGGGATGTCGGCCCATGGGTTTAGCCATGTTTAGGCCTATTTTGTAAAGTATATATAGAATACTAGGCGATGTAATGAGGGGATCATAAGGAAAATCTAAGTGCTAGAGTTGGATCTATGTGATCAAAATTGTAAAGTTCTATGTGCATACTGTGTGAGACTTGCAGAGCTAAGAGAAAGTCATTGTAAGTGGCTGTGGAAGACTGTGTGCTTAGATCTACTCGGGGAAGTAGGATCTAGTGAGCTGCGCAGATCTCCTGTCCTATGCAGAGTAAGGTTTTGAGGCTCTGTTCATGTAACCTATTGAAGAAGCTAATAAAGAAGAAGAGTTGGTGGACGTAGCCCCAGGGTGGGGGTGAACCATGTATATGTTGTGTTTCTCTTCTTTGTGCAATGTGTTGATGTATTTTTGTCTTTACTTGCTAAGTGCTTTGATATGGATAGATATATCTCTTTATGCTTTGTGCTAATGATGTATATGGATGTTATATCTAACTTATATGAATGTGCTCAGTGCCTGAATCTATTAGATCTAACCTAATTCTCTACGATAAGTGATTAGTTACATCCGATCTGGATGAATGATGTAATTCTATGTTTTATTTACGAAGTAGATAGTGGTTGAATATTGATGAACAGTTGGTGTTAAGTGCTTTGTTAAGTATTACAATCATAGATATGTGTCCCAACTAAGGTTGCAGACACCTGAGTCCTGCAACCACCCCTATCTCTACCTCGGGTGAGACCTCATCTGCTTTGCAGGTGTTTCTGAAAGGGCCGGTAGTTAGGGTTTTGTTGGTGCGTTGTTGCAACATTGAACCCTGGGTCTTCCCCTGTGCCAACACAAAGCATTGAAGTGGGCCCTCACTGCCACGTCACCTCTTTATTTAGTTCATCTAGGCGAGTTTACTTCAAGACAAGAACACAACCCTGAAATGTCGAAATGCCGCTGACACGTGGAGTTCATCTAGCACTGATATGTGGCAGTTGTCAGGCGAGACACGTGGCACCCATTTTTGACACATTTGGGGATGACATATGCATTATTTCAAGTGACATAATTCACCCTCCTTTCTATGGAACATCAACAATTGACTTCATTGCTTGCCACTTCATCTTCCATAGATCTTACCTTGGGCGATTTCTATAAATAACAGGTGCAAGATCTCGAATCTCGAAGAGTTGGCTCGAAGTCCCAAAATGATGAAGGTTAAAGGTAATATCAGTTTAATAAGTGATTAGTGTTGGGTAACTAATTCATGGGTTCTGTTCTCCGGAGGATATGCATCCTCTGCTCTCCAAAACCTCCGAATGTCGAAATTCCAAAGTGGCTCACCCGCATTTATTGCATATTTTAAAGGATTAGAAGGGGATGCCAAACCATGAGCAGGGAAATTACACGTCCAGAATCCAGAAAAAAGAAACCACACTTTCAATTGTCTCCAGTGGCCTCCAACATCTTGCGTGCATTCCAAGATCGATACAGGCTCACTTCTGTCACTCCAACTCAATTTTTGTCGAAGGCCCAGTGCGATTCAACTTATATATCAGTCTGGTCTACCATCAACAATAATTTTCAGTTATTTAAGTTGAGACATTTCAAATTAATGCATTATAAGTGATCATTCGTGTTTGATATGAATCACGTCTCTTTTAATTAAGTTAAGTTTGAAGTATGCATCACTGCACAACAACAATGTCGTAGTTAAGTTAATAATTTGTTCACAGCCGGGAACACAGAGTGAAGCCTTTGTCCCAGATGGACGAGACCCTTTGCAACTCTAATAAATATGCAGTTTTTGTATGTTTTAGAGGTTCAATTTTTGGAGAAGAATAGAAGCAGTAGAACAGATGGACATGCATAGTTGACTGTCAAGTTATCTACCTAGTGAATATATGTTGATGACAATTTTGTTCTCTTACTCAAATCTTTATGTGTTTAATCTTGTCTTGAATGCAAATTCTACGATGTGTGCAAATGTACATTTCCTTATTCTTTCAACCATTTTTAGTACATATTTTTCTTATTCTGCAACCTATTATACAACTATTGTTTAGAGAAACACCTACTATTTGGCAACCTATTGAATGATTTTCATTTAGATATTTTCCTGAGTCTTAAAATATTATTTTAAGTCTTCATTCTCACATAGCAAGTGGTTCATTGTATTTCTTGTTGTTGTTTCTTGTGTCTGTCTTTTCATATCCCCAATTGTTCATTAATATCCATACTATTGGAAAAGGAGAACCTACTCTTATACTGTGCGGCATGCCCAACCGGATTACCATATTTGAAAATGTATCGTTAATCGGACCAGCAAAACCAACTTATCAAAAAAAACCAATCATTATAAACTTGAGGTGTCCTAGCTCTGCCCTTTAGCAGTCAGGTACAAACTTTACAACCAACAGGGGTGTTTCGCGAATACTTGGACCAGTTTTTTCAAGTATTCATTGAAAATATTTTGAAATATTCTTGGACAATGGAAGAACATGAATACTTTTTTTTCTTGGTACTACAATGTCTACGAGAGAACAAATTATATGGGAAACTCTCGAAATGCTCTTTTTATCAATCAAAGATTCATTATTTAGGGAATGTCATCTCTGACGAAGGTATCACTGTAGATATAGTGAAGGTAGAGGCTATTATGGAATGGCTTGCCTTGACAAATGTCCCAGAAGTGTGTAGGTTCATGGGTTTAGTGAGATATTATTGACAACTCGTCGAGGGTTTTTATAAGATAGCAAATCCAATTACAAAGTTGCAGAAGAAAAACAAGAAGTTTGTATGGAATGAGAAATGCATGGAATCATTTCGAAGGCTCAAGGAGATGTTGACGACAACGCTGATACTAAAAGTCTCTGACATGGACGAGGAATTCTTGGTATGCACATAAGAATACAAGGAAGGCTTAGGCAGAGTCTTGATGTAAGACGACCGAGTGATCTCTTACATCTCAAGGAAGTTAAGAAAGGATGAGGAAAACTATGCGACACATGATTTAGAGTTATTGGCCATTGTGTATGCCCTGAGAGTGTGGAGACACTACCTGTCTGGATGGAAATTTGAATTAAAAACGGACCATTGTGGTTTGCAGCACATTTTTACGCAAAGTGACTTGAATGCGTGACAAAGGCATTGGTCGGAACTACTTAGAGAGTACAATTTAGAGATTACCTACATAAAAGGAACAATGAACAGAGTTATAGATGTGTTGATTTAGAGACCACACATATTTTTGGTTATATCTCTTTAGACAAATCTACATGAAACGATTCTAACTATACAACGTGACGATGACTGGTATAAAGAGGTTAAGGAATTTATCGGACAAGACACCATGTTGGTAGCAAAATTTGAGGTATTTATTGTGGACAATGACATGTTAATGAGATATAATAACTAGATTTATGTACCTCCCAACGATGAATTGAGAAGTTTGATATTAAACGAAGCTCATAGAGTAGTGTACATGGATCATCCTAGAGTCACAAAGATGAGGGCAGACCTTAAGTCCTTATTCTTGTGGAAAGGAATGAAGGAAGAAATAGTCAAGTACATGGCGAGATGTCTAGAATGTCATCAAGTGAATGTTGAACATAGACATCCGGAAAGATTACTACAACCACACGTTATTCCATAATCGAAATGGGAAGTCATTTTGATGGAATTCATTTTTGGATTGCCACTAATGACAATGAGGCATGACTCGATTTTTTTGGTAGTCGACACTATGATGAGGAGTGAACATTTTATCCTGGTACGTACGACATATGAGGTGCCAAAAATTGCTAGAATCTTTATCAGTGAGATAGTGATACTACATGGCGTGCCTAATAGGATCATATCTGATTGAGGATCGATATTTACAGGGTGATTTTGGACTAGTTTCCAAGAGGCCTTGGGAACCTTACTTAACTTTAGTACCTCATATCACATGGAGACAGACGAGCATACAAAAAGAACGAACAAAATCTTGAAGGATATGTTGCGTATGTACGTGATGGACCAACAAAAGCATTGGGAAGAGTTCTTGCCACTGGTAGAGTTTGCATACAAAAACAACTATCAAAGAACCATTAAGATGGCACCTTTTGAGTTTCTTTATGGTCAATCGTGTTAGACGCCTTTGAGTTGGGATCGACTTGAGGATAGGGTCCTAGTAGGACCAGAAGTGATCTAATAAATGGAAGAGAAAATGCAAGTGATAAGACAAAGGACCAAGGAAGCGTAGGATCGACATAAGAGTTATGCTGATGCAGATCGCGTTGATCATAGTTATGAAGTTTGTGATCAAGTCTTCTTGCGGGTGAAACCCCACAAGAGTTCAATCAGGGTTAGAAAGGGTGATAAACTTTCTCCTAGGTTTGTGGGACCTTTCGATGTTTTGGAAGGAAAGGGGCCTAAGGCCTATCGACTAACCATGACTGACTTTTTAAGGCATATGCACGATGTTTTTCATGTATTTGTCTTGAGAATTTATGTTAGTGATCCTATACATGTGATTGATATGAGTTCCTTGCAAGTGTCGGAAGAGGGTGCACTCACGGTGGAGACAATCCACATTATGGACCATGGAGTTTGACAACTACGACGTGGAACAATCAATCAGGTCAAGCAAGAGTGGGACAATTATAGTCCACAATCGGATACCTGGGAGGATGTATTTATGTATAGACAACTGCTACTAATTGGTTTCTCCTGAGTGTGCAGGAATTTTGATAGATTGAGGATGTCGATGACATCATTGGACCTCCTTAGACTTTGGATCAAGTCAGAGAATGGATTGTATAGGGTTTGGGTATTTCTGTTTATGCATATATGCCATATGATCAGGTATATTATGATGTTGTTTATGGATCAATGACATGTCTCATTGATGGATGTAGGCTGGTGATTGATTGCTGATTAGACTCACATTAGGAGTAAAGGTTCCATGCACGAAAACTAGATATAGTGAGGGAGAGGTGTGGAAACGACCCTACCACAACCTACTAGCACTCTCGTCGTGGCTTGAAATGTAAGTTAACGATTACCTAGTTCAAGAGATACATTATGTCATGAGGGTAGACTGAGATAGTCACTCACAAAGATTATAAGGGGTGAGTAATAAGGCATGATCCTTATTCCTTATAGGAGCTTAGTCTCCCACAAGGTATCCTAATGGATTATTGACTCCAAGGGTTGGAGGTCTACGAAAATCAGTCAAAGTCGAGTGGCAAACCTGGATCATGTAGTGTGTCTTGAAGGGCACGTTGCATAAATGAAACATGAACAAAGGTGAGTGACACCCTTGGAGCACGTACTGCATCTTGAAGTACATATCGCATAAATGAAACATGAATAAAGGGTAGTGGCACCCTTGGAGCATGTAGTGTGTCTTGAAGGGCACGTGGCATAAATGAAACACAAATAAAGGAGAGTGGCACCCTTAGATCACGTAGTGCATCTTGAAGGGCACGTCACATAAATGAAACATGAATAAAGGCAATTGAAACCCTTGGAGCACCTAGTGCGTCTTGAAGGACACGTCACGATTTTTAACATTGGTGATTCAATGAACCTAGGTGCCTAGAAACCAATATTTTATTTTGACATGGTCAGCCTTAAAATAAATTTTGTATGCGTAAAGTTTATTAATTATAAAATTTCCCTTAAAAAAATGCTAAGCCTAGTTGAAATTAAAGCCTAGGTCTAAATAGGGTATGAGGGCTAAAAATTAATTAATAAATTAATAAAAGGGGGATGAAGAAAAATACAATTAAGAATTTAAAGGATAAATAATTTATCTAAGAATTAATTACTGTTTATGTACAAAGACATGCTAATTTGGAACTTAGACAAAAGGGGGAAATTAAATGCAAAAAGGGATGTGGAACATAGAAAGGAATCTAGTCTAGATTACTTTCCTAAATAAAACTCAACTAAGATTTAATAAAGGTGTCAGTCATTAAAAGAAAGTCAGTTATTAAAAGAAATTGAGGGATTAAAATCATAACAAGGAGTGTTTTTAGGAACGCTTTTAGGTGGGTGAGGGAATTTGGCAATTAATTTAATTAATTAAATGAATTTCAGGTGCAACTAATACATTATGTGACAAGTGTATGAGGGAGAGTTTTTCCTAATTAAAATTTAATAAAAAATAATTTAACGTGCAATTGGCAAGTGGTCACTAAGAGGACTCTATAAAATTAATGGCAGAGAAGAGGAATGGATCACAACTATTATGCATAAGGTTATGTTGCCAGATTTTTCTTGATTGATTTTTCTTGTGAGAGTTGGGATACCCAGCTCGAATAGAGAGTGGTAGATCGACCTTGTGAGGAGAGATGGGAGCTATATTTTCTATGGGTTTTTTGCGTGGCCCCTTTGCATCTTGGGGGGCTAAGGGGGAACAAGAGTAACCCTAGCATTGGTTGGGAGGTACCAGTTGTTAGGTTATGAAAAAGGTATAAATATCTTCCTTTTTCCCACATTTCATGATATTATTTTGATTGACTTTTTGGTTATTTAGAAGCAAATAGAATAGAAAATGAATAATATACCCTTTAGCATTGATTGTTGGAGATTAGATTACATAGATTCTAAATATGATTGGAATTCTCTGGTTTTATTGTAGGATTGGTTAAATATTTTCGAACCCAAGATAACAAGGGGAATCTTGAAGATGCACAAACTATTGGAGGTTGAAGACTTTATGGCGTAAAGCAGTTTTAAAGATAATTGAGTTACTCATTGTAATAGTAAAGCAATCCCGAGGATCTCTCGATCCTCAGGATAGCTTAATTTACCCAGATTATTGTAACATATAAGGGGTAAATAGATCTTGAAGAGAGGAGATATTTTGCACTGAAGAATAAAGAATATAGAATTGCTATGTGTCAACAGTTTTTGTAGAAATGTTGTACCATCTATGAAATCAATAGAAGCCTCGAGCAGTTTTTCCATTTTTATATACTAAGTTTTCAATAACAGAGATTCTAAGGACCGAGGGCCCAGTCTGAAGGAGCTACTGTTCGATCTGTAATTGTATCAACTCAAATTCTATCTTGTGATTCAATTTTCTTTTATAGTCATTAACAAACACATAAGTGTGTTGATGGTTTCATGTCAATTGCAAGAAATAGATATTCCCTAAAGTATTGAATGATTGATGTTCCAATTCCCATTATTGAGATTCGATGCGTGAAGGTTCCTCATAATTTCACATTTGTGTTTCCTTTCATAAGTTTACATTTGCTGTTCCTTTCATTAGTTTACATTTGTTGTTCCTTTCTGGTAGAATATAGCTATTGTTCCTTTCAATAGAAATATGATTGCCGTCTCTTTTCAGTTAGATTACAGTCTATGTTCCTTTCCATAGATGGAGTAATTCTCCTTTTTCTTTTCAACAATTATGATTCATAATGATAGCAATTCCTGCAAGTCTTTATCTAGATTCAATTACTTCTCTTAGAATGAATTGAATA
The DNA here is from genome assembly GCA_009831015.1 of Picea engelmannii. NCBI lineage: Eukaryota > Viridiplantae > Streptophyta > Pinopsida > Pinales > Pinaceae > Picea > Picea engelmannii. Next base: position 116,874 of record ML797157.1, read on the forward strand.
GATTAGCTAGTTCCTTTCCTTTTGCATAGCTTTAGATTTCAATTCGTAGAATCTTTAATGAATGTTTGAGGAACTTGATTGTTGAAAAACTCAGATCTGCTTTCGCTACATGATTTTAGCCTTTATAATCTATCTGCATAGACTTTGCTGATATTATTTTAGATAAAAGATGAATCCTCGGGTTGATAAATTAATGTTAAACTAAGGTTGGTTTTAGACATCTTTAGAGCTCAACATTTTGGCACCATTGCCAGGGAAGAATGTCAAAGGTATCATAGATTATGCCTCTGGAGGATGAGGTATTGAAGATGGAAGGTAAGAACCTACACAGACAATAAGTAAGTTGCTTATACCAGTGCCTACCTCCAGTTGATGCATTAAGAGGTTACATAGGTGTTTTTTTTTCCTTTTCAATTTTTTTTCCTTTTTGTTGTGTGAATTGTGTATGACTAAGAAGAAAGATCTTGAAAAACCAAAACCTCCACCAAACATTACCAAACCCTAGGGCTCGGTGCTTCCTGGAAGAAGTACTTTCATAGACAAAATCATCCGAAAAGAAGAATCTCAAGCCTCGGTTGGACCTAGAAAAGGATCCACCTAAATCCCTCAGGTGGCAGCTTCACCAACTGCAGCCCAGGCCGAGATTCATAGAAAAATTGAAGGGACTGAGCTAAGTTTTCAAATCACAGATATTCTACCCCTCAACCCTTTAGGAGAGGGAAACTCTTGTAACCTGGAGGAAGGAGAAGGAGAAACTAGTGGGATAACTAAGACAGGCCCACCACCCAATCCTGAATCTCCTGCAAAAGAAGAAGGCATACCTGAAATTCCAGACAGAGGGAGTCCAATAAGATCCCCTAGAAGATCAGATAACCAATCAATTCAAATAGAATATCCAAATCAAGAAATCCCTAAAGATTTCTGGCATATTTTCGATCAAATGGCACAACCAAATCCATAACGTCCCCAGACTTCCACTTTGGAATATCCGATAGTTGATCCAATTGCCAATGCCCCCATGAAGGCTATTCCCCTACAAAACCTGCCAACCTTTCATGGATTAATCTCAGAAGACCCGAACACATTCTTATTTGAATTTGATGTCCTATGTAGAGGATATGATTACACCTTTGAACCCCAAAAATTAAAATTGTTCCCCTCCACTTTGAAAGGAGCAACTCTATTTTGGTTTATGGGATTAGGGGGAGGAATTGTAAACTCATGGGATGAAATGAAACAAGGCTTCTTGACAAAATATCAGGATTATTGTAGAACCAGAGACTTAAAAGATGAAATCTTTCAAATGACTGCAAAGGAAAATGAATCATTAGAAGAATATGTAGAGAGATTTCAATATAATTTACAAAGATCACCCTATGGCACACTACTAGAGGAAGTACTTGAGGCAACTTTGATTAAAGGTATGAAAGATGAATGGCTAGAACGTTGAATTTAATGGGGAAAGGTGATATTTATCAAGAAACTTATGATGACATTGTCCTATTGTGCATCAGGTGCTCAAGAGGAAGTTCACGGACCAGATCAGGGATACGTACCCCCTTCACTAGAAATAACAATATTACCAGCGGGGCTATTACTCGAGCTGAAGTTGGTAATCTCTTAGAAAACTTTAAAACATACATTCTGAGCACTTTGACTACACAATTGGATGTGTTGCAAGCCAAACAAAAAAAAATAGAAGCTGAACAAACGTTTACCATATTTTTCCATAGGTGCAGAAGGAAACATGTCCCAAGGGATTTCCCTTTGGACGCGGTCCAGGTTTGCACTATCTACGCCAAGGATCACGACACAGAACAATGCTCATCGCTTCCTGGACTGAAAGCTATCTTTAGGGAAGCAGAAGAAGAAACATAACCATTATATCTAATGGCTTAGTGTCATCAATGGTAGACTCGGCCCCCAAATACATTGCAGGACCCTTTCTCTTTCTTCCCCAGGTAGTATAACCAACAAGCTCTTGGTAGCACATAGCAGGGTCAACCATTTACTATTCAAAACTGGCAACCCCAACAATATCCACCTACAAATACCACTTGGAAAAACAATCCCACTGCAATCCCTTCTTGGCAGAATCAACCAACTACAACTTTGACCCGACCTAACTCACAATATCCCACATCATCCTAGCAGAAATCCAATAAAAACATTTACCCTTCACAGTGGCCCAACATGACTGCCCAAAACCCAAATTGGAATCAGAATTGGCAGCACCCCGTGGGGATAAAAAATCAACCCATGGGGATGGCCCCTCAAAGTCAGCCTACATTACAAGCCCCACTTCAATTGTCCCAAAATCCACAATCCCAATTGTGCCCTCAACTACCAGCCCAACCTCACCCAAATCCAAATAACAGACCGGCTCAGCTCATCCAGATTATGGAAAATGGAGAAGGAGAGATCAACTCAGTAGGGTGCAACGAACTACAATTAAGGTCGGGACGAATAATCTCCCCCAAAGAAAATGATGTTTTTCAAGGGTAGGAGAAACATTCAACAATAACACCTCCAACTGTGGAAATAACAGAAGAAATCAAGAGGGGGGGAGACACAGTCGAATCACAATATCTTGAGGGTGCAACACCCTCCCCTCCGTTCCCCAAAATATTGATGATAGAAAAACTGACCGTATATCCCAACTTCGACCTTGTAGGGGAACTCAAGAAGTTATATATCAATATTCCACTCTTGCAAGCTCTTTAGGACATACCCATCTATGCAAAAACAATCAAAGAGCTATGTGGGAGAAAACCCGTCAGAAAAATTAAAAATCCATCATCAACAGTCCACGTGGTAGGAGCCTTATCTGATCTAATTTTAGGTAGACAAGAACCAATTAAATATGCAGATCCGGGGAATCCCATAGTAACAGTTCAGATCCAGGACTGCTCTTTTCCCAATACACTAGTTGATTTGGGAGCAACCATCAACATCCTGACTATGGAAACTTGCAATACCCTGGGTTTTAACTCCTTCGAACCCACAACAATAATGTTGTAGTTGGCAGCCTGATCGGTAGTTTGACCAGTTGCACATTACATGATATAGCCATCTCCATCGACTCTTGGGAATATCTGGCAGACTTCCTCGTCATCAGTTGAAAAGGTGGACTTGAAGGGCATCCATTGATATTAGGTTGGCCATGGCTTGCAACAACAGATGCGTACATAGGATGTCGAACAAGAAATATGAAAATCACTAGAGGGGGTATCATGAAGAACCTCATTTTATATCCTCCTGCTGAACCTAGTCCAACTTTTGTATATCCACAATTGCCACCACCGCGATACCTAGAGAGGGATTTATAAGCCCCTCTTACACAGGAAGAAACCCTCAAACTTAAAAATCAGTTAGAGGATGACGTAATCAATGGGTTTATCAATAATCCGGCCACCATGAGCAACCCGACCTGCCAGATGCTCCAAGCTGTTCTAGACTGTGAAGCATAGGGGGACCTGCTGGAAGATTTAATGGAACAACAAATTCCAACTACGGACGTTCATAACAAAAAACCCGTCGAGATCGCACCCGGGAGGCCTATAAACATCAATGCCAATTTAGATGAACAACAACAGCAAAAGTTAATTCATGTCCTCTCCAAATACCAACAAGCTTTTGCAAGGGAATATTCTGATATGAAATGTATTGATCCACAACTCTGTACACACCACATTTATGTTGAAAAAGAAGCCCAACCTATCCACTAGCCACAGAGAAGATTAAATCCTCACCTCAAGGATATCGTTAAAGAAGAATTACAAAAATTGCTGGACGTAAATTTTATATATCCCATCTCAGATAGTCGATGGGTTTCCCCACTAGTGATCGTCCCAAAGAAAAATGGGAAATGGCGCATCTGTGTCGACTACAGGGAACTTAACAACACCTCTCAAAAAGACCACTTCCCTTTGCCTTTCATTGACCAGGTCCTGCATACTTTGGCAGGAAAGAAATTCTTTTCTTTCCTAGACGGTTTTAGCGGGTACAATCAGATTCAGATCGCCCCAGAAGATCAAGATAAAACCACATTCACATGCCCTTGGGGCACTTTTGCATACAGAGTATTACCATTTGGACTTTGTAACGCTCTAGCCACCTTTCAAAGGGCCATCCTGAGCATATTCAACGATCTGATCAGCGAAGGAATTGAAGTCTATATGGATGATTTCACTCCTTATGGAGATGACTTCGATCAAGCACTGAATAACCTGGAGAAAATACTAGAACGATGTATCACGACCAGGTTATGTTTAAGCTACAAAAAGTGTCACATGATGATGATAGAAGGTGTGGTACTAGGGCATTATATCTCTGTAGATGGAATTAGGGTAGATATAGCAAAGATAGAGGTAATCCTTAATCTACCCACACCACACACACAAACTGAGGTACGTAGTTTCCTTGGCGCTTCAGAATACTATCGTAGGTTTATGGAAAATTTTGCAAAAACCGCTGCACCTTTACATGCTTTGACTGGTAATGTAGAATTTCAGTGATCTGATAAGTGTGATGTGGCATTTGCAGGACTCAAAAAGTTGATCTCAATAGAACCAGTGTTGAGGGGGCCAATTTGGAAAATACCATTCCACATCTCAACCGATGCATCATATATTTCCATAGGCACTGTCCTTCGACATGAGGAGGAGAAGAAACCTTACAAAATTTATTTTATTAGCAAGAATCTTAATCCAGCTGAACTTAATTATACAGTAATAGAGAAAGATGTTTTAGCTATTATACATGCCATCAATAAATTTTGTCATTATATAACAGGCTATCTGGTCATTCTGTATATTGATCATTCTGTTATCAAATATCTAGCTAATAAACCAATTACTAATGGACAGGTCACTCGATGGTTGTTATTATTGTAGGAATTTGATATCACTATCAAAGATCGACCCAGGAGAGAAAACCTTGTCACAGACTTCCTATCCCGCATACCCAAAACATATGACTCCTTAACAGTTAAAGACTAATTTCTAGATGAGCATCTATTTGCCATTACTACAAAGCCAGCTTGGTACGCTGACGTGGAAAATTACCTGGTAGCAGGAAGATTACCGACACATCTTTCATCGAAGGAAAGAAAGATGGTCATCCAACATAGCACACGATTCGCCTGGATCAACGGATATCTCTTCCATACAGGAGCTGATCTCCAGATCCATAGATGCATATGAGATGACGAAATCTATGACATATTAAAAGATGGACATGATGAGCCCTGTGGTGGGAACTTTACAGATTGCAGAATTGGACACAAAATTCTACAGATGGGCTATTATTGGCCCTCAATATTCAGAGATGCGAAGAAATACGTCCAAACCTGTGATAGTTGTCAACAGATGGGAAAACCAGGTTAGGCTGATGAGATGTATTTGAAAGCACAATTATTCACGGAACCATTTGAGAGATGGGCACTAGACTTCGTTGGACCCTTCAACCCAAAGTCAAATTAGAAGGGCTATATTCTAGTCGCAACGGACTACATGACTAAATGGGTAGAGGCAGAGGCCTTTCCAAAATCAACAGAAGAAGTAGTCTTCAAATTTCTTTTCAAATTATTCGTACGCTATGGACTACCAAGAGAGGTAATTACTGATGGGGGGTCACAATTTATAGCTCATAGAATCACCACCACCCTAGATAATTATCACATCAAACACATAATTACTTCTCTGTATCATCCACAAGAAAATGGGCAAGTGGAAAGCACCAACAAAGTCCTGGATTCAATCCTGACAAAGCCCGTCTCAACAAACAGACAAAATTGGGCTTCTGAGCTCCCAAACGCCTTATGGGCTTATCACACAACATGGCGTAATACCACTGGCTACTCTCCTTACCATTTAGTCTATGGAAAAGAACACATCTTCCCAATTGAGTTTGAAATCAAGACTCTAAGGATGGCCTAGAAAATCGGACTGGATCTTACAAAAGCACATAAACAACGCCTTTAGCAACTCAACGAATTGGATGAAGCACGCTTGTCTGCTGTAGAGCGCACAACCATTATTCAATAAAAAAGATTGACCTGGCATGATAAGCATATACCGAAAAAACTATTTAAAAAAGGAGACTGGGTGCTCCTCTATGATTCCAAATTTCAGGATTTTCTGGGAAAATTACAGACACGATGGCTAGGACCATACGAAATTAGTGAAGTCCATGATAATGGCAAAGTTACATTAAGCACCATCGACGGGTCCGGATCTCCATTTCAGGTCAATGGACACCGGCTACAACTTTATCATTGGTCGCCGTCAAAAGAATCTTTCTACCAGGAGGTAAGTAAGGACCCTACCATTCAAATTTTGATGGGATGGGAAGGTAATCTAGCCACCCCAACTCCATAAATATTGAAATTTGTTGACACTGTATATAATTTTTTTTAGTTTTTTATTTTCGACAGTCATTCCAAAAAATCAAAGCTAGGGAGGATAACCATGATGAACTCAATTAGCATCCTTTTCTGTTCCAAACTCCCACTTCGTCTCGTTACCCATACCCTATCTTCTGCAAAGAAATGAATATGTCATGATTTAGCAGCGACAATTGGGCAACTATAATGAAATTTATACCATTAACAAACCATCCATTACTTAATTTTGAAATAAACCAACTCATAAATGAACTTAGTTGATGAGGAATCAACCTTGAATTGAAGCAAAATACATACTAGGTTTCTACAAATTCAGATGGTTTGAACGGAACAATTGTTGTTCCTTTTGCACAATTGTTGTTCCTTTTGCGTGCCTGCTATTCCTTTGAATGGAACAATTGTTGTTCCTTTTGCGCACCTGATGTTCCTTTGAATGAAACAATTGCTATTCCTTTTTTGTACACCTATTGTTCATTTTTTCGTTCCTTCCTTGCTGATATAACACTAAACCTTTCTTTTGGGGTACAACTTTCACCAAAATAATTTTTGATCAGCATTATGTCTAACTATCCATCATTACTTTGTGGACTATCTCCCATACCTTATCAAATTTCTTTTTGGATCACTTCCTTCAAAATATCTTAAACCTTATTCATAATCTGTAACCACCATAATTCATTTCTTTTCCCTTATATATTACACTTAAATGATACCTCGTGTTTATAACTAATAAGGAATCTACGACACACTTTTACTTGGCATCCTTACAGTTATTTATGACATCCCTTACTCTTAAGGAGTATATGAGCCTCCCTTCATACAATAATATAATAAATCAATATAATTTCTTTCTTTTTCCACAAAGAATAGGGGGTCTCATCACGAGCCAACCTACCATGATCATAGGATAATAACCTAAGTGACATTCCCACTATGGCTAACACACCAGGGAAAAGGCCTTTGGCATTCTCTTTTTGTCAAAGGACAAGAGGTCTCATCATGAGCCAGCTTGTTCACTTAAGTTACACTCTAGTGAGTGAAATTATCATCATATGGATACCAAACCAGGATAATGGTCTTTTTCGGAAAAACTTAAAAAAAAAAAATCTCGAACAAAAAAAAAATTAAAAAAAATTATACATTTATCAACAATTTTTTTTCTTTTCTTCTCTTTTCCACAAAGAATAGGGGGTCTCATCATGAGACATCCTACCACAATCATAGAATAATAACCTAAGTGACATTCCCACTATGACCACCACACCAGGGCAATGGCCTTTGACATTCTCTTTTTGTCAAAGGACAAGAGGTCTCATCATGAGCCAACTTGTTCACTTAAGTTACAATCTAGTGAGTGGAATTATCACTATGGATACCAAACCAGGATAATGGTATTTTTGGAAAAGACGATTCAAACAAGTATCAAGGATACAGGCTCATCTTCGGGTTAAAAGGCAACCCTATCAAGGCTATGGACGCCTTCTGGCAACAGTGGCTCTACCTGTGGTATGGAAGTTACCTTAACACACCAAGTTTCTCCATCTCTCTAGATTTCCTTCACTCAATCACGAGGCTATCATTTCAGTTGTATTCAATAACATGGAAAAGTAACAACATTATGATATGTGGGATATTATTTAACTGAACAAGATTTAATTTATTCGAAGCATATATCCTTAATGCATTATTTTAGGTATAGGTATTTTCAATTCCACAAACATGGATTAACATTTAATGATTACCATTAAATATGTTGTTCAAACATAAATCATTAATCCCCATTGGCGACCATCGTACAATCATTACTTTTCACCACCAATACCTACAATCATTACTCTTCCCTATGCTGATGGCTGAGGTCAACCTTTCTATTAATAAGGGGAGTGGACGCTCGACACACTTCTCGATGCAGATAGTAATGATTGTAATAAATACCTTCATTTAGATACATTTGTTGTCTCTAATAGTTTTGATTCTCGGTAATTTTTCCTCCAAAGCTGGTCTAACCACCTTTGCTAACAAGAATGATAGTGGTCCATATTTTATCACAAAATGGGTGGCATAGGTGTGCGTAGGGAACCTACTTTACTAAAGCTTACAGAGCAAGCAAGAAACATCTTGCATAACCTGGGGTGGACGAAGTACTTCAACAAGCTGCAAGGATATGCCACAAATGTAACACTTGAATTCTTTCAGAATCTTCAGGGGGAGAACTCTATGGTGCAGGGCATACAAATCTCAATCACCCTGGAAATCTTACTAGAGGTCACATGCCTCCCTAATACGAGCATTCAATGGACAGGACAATACACAACATTGAAGGAAGTTGTGGAAACCTTCACATACCCTGGGGAAGAATTGGATAAGAAAGGAAAAGGACTCAACCCCAGTACCCTTAGAGAACCATGGAAGGAACTTGCAGGGGTAATTCAATAGTACATCACATTTGATGGACGATATGACGTAATTCGACCTCGCCACCTCAAATTGTTGGAAACTTTAAAACAACGATTAGTAATTAATGTACCTTTCTTTCTGAATGCCATATTACATGAGGTTTCTCTGAGAACACAAAAATCTAAGGACCCTGTTACTGTTATCAGCCACCACAGATTAGTTAAACTGATAAAAATTAAGGCACTGAGTCAAACTCAATTGACCTGGGATAACCTGATTGAGGCCAATAGACCTCCACAACTAGAGAAACTTGAATTATGCCATGAAGAACCACCACAGGAAATCGAAGATAGACAGGCATAGAAGACTACTACCCAAAGGGAAATCCCATCTCCTCAAACTGAAGCTGAGGTAGATCATACCCAAATCATAGAGACCCAGACCATACAAACACAGGAATTAAAGAAAAAGAGGAAGAGAGCAACAACTACCCCTACAACCATCATTCAGACAAGGAGAAGAAGCAGATGAATTCAGGAAACAACTGAAGCAATTCAGGATACAACAAAACAACGTGAAGAACTTCAGAACTCTACAGAACAGTCTCCACGCGAGAATGCTCAAGGAATTAGGCAAGAAGAATAGACCTCACAGAGGAATGATCAGGAAGACACCCAACGGACATTGTCACATCTGACAGAACAATTTATGAAGAGATATAAGGTATAAATAGCCCAGGTTTTTGGAAGCTTGGGAACCTCACTTGACATGGGCACAAATAATCCAGAAATACACCTAGAACAACCCTCCTCTTCAAAACTAGTTGAAAATTTTCCTGATATCGAAATGTCTTTTCCTGAGGACAGAGCACAGGAAGAACCCCATTTCAAAACAAGAAGCCCTCTTGGACAGACTAAACAATTGGAGGGAATAGAGGAACAACCATTTGTTGACTAGAATGAAGAAGGCCTTGAGATCTCCCATAAATAGAAATCAACCAAAAGCCATAAGAAAATTAGAAAGTTAAAAAAAAAAAAAAACTATTGAAGAAAAAGGATGAGAAGGATGAAGTATTAAAGCAGAAGGTAGTTAAAATCAAGGAAATTATTAAGGAATTGAGGAAAAAATTAGAATAGATAGATAAATCCCACAAACGAATGAAGAACAAAAGGGCCAGAGTACAAGGAAGAAACCCTCTTGCTAAAGAAGCAATTTAGTACAAATTCTGTAGGGATACAGACAAACCCTGAAGAAATAGTAGTAGAAGAAACAGTAGCCCATAATGAGGAAACACCTCCTCTAGAGACACAGGAAAATATGATAGCTACAGAAGCAATTAATGCTGAGGTGCAGACAGCTCAACTCCTTGAGCATAATGCAACCATCAGGAGATTGGAGGAGGATATGATGCAGTCTCAACAAACCCTGATTCAAAACAGAAGTGAGTTGCTGACTATGGAAGAACACCAAGCACTCCAGTCCCAGAAACAAAGTATTATTGTGGACAGGTTGGAAGGAGAACTTACACAAGTCCAGAAAGCATTAACTCAATACAGGGAAGAGATGAGTGCTATGGAAGAATACCAAGCATCTCAATCTCAAGCACATAGTGTCACCATTGATAGACTAAAATCCAAACTTACACAAACCCATCAAGCATTGGTCCAACACCAACATGGAATGACAACTAGGACTAAATATCAAAGGATTGTTAAAGAATTGAAGGACATGACAACAACAGAGGGTGTGACCTATGTTGTGCTCACCAGAGCCCAAGATAAGATCAAAAAGGTGCAAACCCAATTAGAAAAAGCTTTGGAGCAAATCAAGGAAATTTGTGATGTCTACTCTGATGCTATTAATTGTAGAGCTCCTGCCACCAATTACACGTTATTCTTATTGGAACGATATTTTTTATTGAGAGTGGAGGCCATCAGAGCAGGAAAACCTATTTCTTTTTCCACTGTACCTGAGTTTATTTCATGTTTCAGAGAGCAAGATGAAGATGTACAATGCTTTTTGTGTGAATTATACTTTCATAATTTCATTCTGGAAGACAACAGGGAAGATAACCCTATCCCATTCATAGGTGATATACAGTTTTAGGCATTTTTGTTATTCACTCAGAATCAAGTCAGATGGGGTAAATCTCATAAAAACTTCCTAAAAAGGGAAGCTGAGTTTGATCTATGGGTTAGGGGGAAGCCTCCAAAGTCCTTTCCAACCATTATGCGATATAAAACTTTTATGAAAAGGAAAGGGGTCATAGACTCCTTGGCCCCCATCCATCTCCAGTTCATACATTCAAGTATCACTCACTTTAGGGAGCTTAAGGAGGAATCTCTTGCTGCTTCTAAATTGAGATGGGATGCCTCCTCCAGTGAAGTAAAGAGTAGGGAGCCCTTTGCATATAGAAATTTATTTCTAGCTAACTTCAGAATATAGAGGTATTCTAGATTGTTCCAAGAGGAAGGACCTACTTGGATTGGGTGCAAATATAATCCCCCTATCATATGGTTCCCTCCAGAAATTTACCAAAACGATTATCAAATTAACAAGAAAAGGGAGGATGTTGCTTTTGGAGAACTCAAAATAAGCAATGGGTTCAGAAGGCCTGGTGAACCAACCTTTCCATCTTACAACATTACTGCTTTACATGTAAAGTCTCAGCTTGCATGAGAACATGCAATAAGGTAAGCTGGGGGGTATGTTAGATTATGAAAAATGTATAAATATCTCTCTTTTTCTCACATTTCATGATATTAGTTTGATTGACTTTTCAGTTATTTAGAAGCAAATAGAATAGAAAATGAATAATATAGCCTTTAGCGTTGATTGTTGGAGATTAGATTACATAGATTCTAAATATGACTGGAATTGTCTGGTTTTATTGCAAGATTGGTTAAATATTGTTGAACCCAAGATAGCAAGGGGAATCTTGAAGATGCGCAAGCTATTGGAGGTTGAAGACTTTATGGCGCAAAGCAGTTTAAAGATAATTGAGTTACTCATTGTAATAGTAAATAAATCTTGAGGATCTCTCGATCCTCAGGATAGCTTAATTTACCTAGATTATTGTAACATATAAGGGGTAAATTGATCTTGAAGAGAGGAGAGATTTTGCACTCAAGAATAGAGAATATAAAATTTCTATGCGTTAGAAGTTTTTGTAGAAATGTTGTACCAGCTATGAAATCAATAGAAGCCTCGAGCAGTTTTTCCATTTTTATATAATGAGTTTTCAATAACAGTGCTTCTAAGGACCGAGGGCCCAGTATGAAGGAGCTACTGTTCGATCTGTAATTGTATCATCTCAAACTCTGTCTTGTGATTCAATTTTCTTTTATAGTAGTTAACAAATGCACAAGTGTGTTCATGGTTTCATGTCAATTGCAAGAAATAGATATTCCCTAAAGTATTGAATGATTGTTGTTCTAATTCTCATTACTGAGATTCGATGCACGAAGGTTCCTCATACGTTCACATTTGTTGTTCCTTTCATAAGTTTACATTTGCTCTTCCTTTCACTAGTTTACATTTGTTGTTCCTTTCCGCTAGAATATAGTTGTTGTTCCTTTCAATAGAAATATGATTGCCGTCTCTTTTCAATTAGATTACAGTCTCTGTTCCTTTCCATAGATGGAGTAATTCACATTTTTCTTTTCAACAATTCCGATTCATAATGATAACAATTCCTGCAAGTCTTTATCTAGATTCAATTACTGCTCTTAGAATGAATTGAATAGATTAGCTAGTTCCTTTCCTTTTTCATAGCTTTATATTTCAATCCCTAGAATCTTTAATGAATGTTTGAGGAACTTGATTTTTGACAAACTCAGATCTACTTTCGCTACACGATTTTAGCCTCTATAAGCTATCTGCATAGACTTTGCTGATATTCTTTGAGATAAAAGACGAATCCTCGGGTTGATAAATTAATGTTAGACTAAGGTTGTTTTTAGACATCTTTAGAGCTCAACACCAGTGAAGTATCAACGATTATCAAGAAGGAAACTTGACGGAGCGCAAGTGCGGGACACCAACTTCAAGTTCTTCGCCTTTGGTTACGATACACATATTCAAAATTTTGCATTTGTAAAGTAGGTAAACTTTTTGTATGTGGTTTTATACGTATTTGTAAGTTGTAATGATTTTTTGGATCTGGATGATTTTGAAATTTAGGGTTCCTTGCTTTGTATTTTGTTGCCTGTACATTTTTCCCCTCTATATATTTCCTTCAATTTTGAATTGGTATAATATGAATGTAAATTAAAAAAAAAATGCATTCAACCTTTATTGGAAAAGTATTTGTATAATACCTCTGTTTTTAGAACTTAAACTCTTCTATACTCATTCTCTTTTAAGTTATAATGTATTGCGCCCATGATTGGTTGGGAATATTTAAACCACTATGTACCTACGTCTAGTAATGCTGCAGTATTTATGTGTAGAATTTAAATACCAATGTTAAGTAATGAAGAAGCACATTCTTTCATTACCCCATTGAGCCACACTGTTATCCTAGATCAGAGTTTTTCCCTTCCCTTGGGCGAATTTTTGCTATCTTATGCTCTAGAAGTGATGGTTTCTTTCAACGGATGCATGCACCTTCCTTGTCTGAGTGTTGTCATTTTCCCCCTTTTTCTTTACTTTCCATGTGAAACCCCGCCATGTACCAGATCTGAGCTGGTATCATTTGTGCTCTAGGCACCCCACCCTCTATGATTTCTATAAGAAGGATTGGTGTGGTGGACCCTTGATATTTTACTCCCATCCATGTCTTGAGTGATCAAAACACTACACTTATATTCGAGTCCCGCACTGCCCATAAGCATTCCAAACGTTGATCACTAGGGTGAATTTTCCATCAGAGTTTCCCGACAAACCTTGAGTATCTCATTGTGGCATTTTTCCCTCAGAGGTTTCCAAAAATTTGATTTTCGTCTGGTGGCTGGTTTTCCAGCCGATTTATTTTTCCCTTAGCGATTTATTTCAGATATTTTTATCCCGTTGTTAAGTGCGCCCTCACCTGTAGTTTTACCTCCAACAATTTCATTTTGTTGCGTAGCATTTTCATTTTTGATGATTTTTTATCTCCAACAAGTAATTGCGCCATTACTGGGGTGAATTCCCTGGAGTGTTTCTCTTCATCCAGAATGGGTGTTTTTCCTGCCAACAACTCATTGATACATGCACCTTATTAAATGACCACCAACGATTAGTGGCACGAGCGAGTCCTTAATCATGACAACAATTACAAGTTTCTAAGATTTCTCTTTATTAATTTGTAAGTTAAATTCTTGTTCAATAATTGTCGTGATAGCTGGAAGTCATTGTAAATATCCTCCCTTAATTCTTTTACATGAGCATGTGAGTTAGTTGTGAATTTATCCAATGATTATTTAAGATGGGGTCTTCCTTTTGTTTTTATTACACCGATGTAAAGTAGCTCGAATCTATCGTTTAATGCTTGATAAATTTTGGGTTCTTTATTTGGGGGCCCACTTAGCTTTGGAGCCTTATAGTGGTACTAAGGCTTTAGTTTTCCTCTCTTCTTGGTCAGATTGTGGTTAGCATTGAAGTTCCTCTATGGATTAAGTAGGAGTGGGTCCCTCTCTAATCCTCTCGATGAAATTATGTCATCTTCAAGTTGAATGGTTGTTAAATTAATGATTGGACTTCCCCTAAAATGTTTCATATATGGATATGTGAGATAGCTTAAGAATCATTGAAGTAATTAATAGTGAATTACTAATGATTTTTATTTTGTTTATATATGTGGTTGCACAATGGAAAAGTGGTGTTAATTAATTCATTGATCTTCTTTTGGGCACACGTAATGAAACTTCAAATCTTCCTCTCCTTACCTATTCCTATAAAATAACCTCAATAGGAAAGTGTTAGCTAAGCTACTTGAGTTAAGATTCGCTTTCTCCCTTAGATTGATGTGTTTATTTATTGATAAATTACTTAGATTTATTGCACATGGAATCATTGAGTGTTACCCACTTACAACAAAATGGATTAAAATTGGGACGAGTTAGGTAGCTAACTTCCTTCGTACCATGAAACAAACTGATAACTACATGTGCACTTTTAAATTGTTGACGTATGATGAACATAACAAAGAGATTTATATTTCACCATTTAATGCCATTGACGCATCGTTGGTTTAGAAATTGTAACCCTCCCACGCAATGAATTTTATGTTGATGGGTGATTGTTCAAAATTTGTTTTCATGGCATTGTGGAATGAATGTTGATGTAATAAATAACTAAGTAGTTAGATTGTTGGCACCATGGAACATAAATGATGTATTGATCGATTTGAAGTTACTTGGATGCCATAAAAACAATGAATTTTACCTTGCACATTCTCTTATGTCATCATATAATGGATTTAGTAATTAGATTTTCCTGTGAAAATGGATTGTTGTAATAAATGATAGTTATAGATTTTAGACTTCATGCGCAAATGGATTTTTGTAATAAATGACGGTTTTGAGTAATGGATTTATGTAATAAATGATGCTTTTAGACATTAGTCTTGTAGAACATAATGAAGATTTATTATTGACAGATGACGGTATTCTGTGACTGGGCCTTGCAACTAAAAAATAATTGAAAAATTCCTTGCGCCTTGGATTTAATATCGTCTATTATGTGTTATGCGAATGATTACTCTCGTTCCTTGATTAATTGATGTTTAGGATTGATTGATTGATGAGATCGATGATCGTAGACTCTAAGTTTAGCTAGTTTCTTGGATTGATTGTGTTAATGGGGATGTAGACACATGCTTGTTCCTCATAACAGTCATCATCCCTAAGACCTTGAATGGTTAAAATCAATTGGAACCTGGGCTTGAGCGTTTCTTATGTGTCCTAGAGGTCCTAACCTTGCAGGGTAGGTTGGGAGGGTAGTATATTATGTGATTCTTGTGATTATCTTTATAATCCTTATGATTCGTTATGTTATCTTATGATTTCTTGGTGTTATCTGATGATGGTCCTTATGAGATGCGTTGAACGTTTAATATTTGTACTTTTATGCATTGTTATTAATTATAGAATGAAATGATGTCGGGCTTCTGATAATTAATGTGTTAATACATCAATATGCATGTCATGGTTCATGATGATGATATGTCGACATTGTGTCGTAAATGATTATTAATGCACTTATATTGTTTCGTTAATATATGTGAATGACATGTTGATGATGTTTCCATTAAGTGTGATGTGTATTTTCTAATGCAAAAGAAAAAAAATTGTCTGTTGTATGATGCTTGTTGTCATAATGGCAGGGTCCTTACATGTAGTATCAGAGCAGGTTCAACCCCGCGGCTTGGGATCATTACGCCTTCCTTGGTATCAAAACTTTATTATAATTTGTCACAAACTAATTTGAATTGTATTTGTGTAGGTAATCATGGTTAGGGGACGTTTTGGTGGAAGACGACATGGTGGTAGGGGGAGGAGGTGAGACGTCTCAAATAACATCCACGTCAGAGGGGTCTAACCCCCAAGGGGAAGAAAAAGTCGTCGAACATGAATAGATAGCTGTGGGGGAAGTAGTTGGGTTGATGAGGTCCTTCCAGAGGATGTTAGAGGCCCTAATTAGTCATCTGGATAGAGATGAGGCAAGGCCACCAGTAACCTCTGAGGGTCCATCGTGCACCCTAGACGATACTGATAGCGTTCACCAAGAACTCGAGAAGGTCAAGTTTCCTGAGTTATTTGGTGCCACAGATGACATAGTCGTCGAGGGATGGTTGGAGAATATGGAGATGTTCTTTGCACTTCGCGATTATACCTCCAACATGAAGGTCCACATGGCGGTCTTTCAGTTGAAGGGGAGAGCTCTTTTATGGTGGAAGATGCTCCTGCCACAACTAAACATGGTTGTCGAAGACGTGTCATGGGAACTGTTTGAGGAGCGTGATCCAAATTTATTCAGGAACACAATGAAATACAAAAATACACATGAACACAGTTATGCAACGGAAGTAAAACTTCATTTCATTAACAACAAATGACTGAAATATGCTTACAGATAGAATGGAAATAAAATACTCGGTCGTTGGTAGCTTATCTGAGAAGAGATGTGGCGGCTATTGGCCTATGAAATATGTGTTACAATGAGGCTCGAAGGACTATATATTATTGAGAAACAATGGAAAACCCTAAACTTCCAAAAACCTAACCCTAGGAGATGAAATGCTAGAATATGGGCCCCGTTGGGGTAAATTGGTACATCGATTTCCCGGGGTCGTAACTTTGGCATACTATCTCCGTTTGACGCACATGACACATCGTTAGAAAGATCTATCCGAGGAATACATTGCTGATAGCGAATATGGAGTCTAGAAAAAACTCATATTTTCCATAGCATTCATGCCCAAAAAACGTTGTTTAGGGCCTCAAAAAGGCTCCGGAAGTTCAGGACCCGAAAAAATGCTAAAAATAGTAAATTGTGCTACAATTAAGGAAGCTAAAAAACTGAAAGAAATAATGGTGTGGGTCCAAGTGGAATAGGCGGGTGGCCACCAATATCCACATGGATCATTCCTCCCCCCTTAGGAAGCAATGGTTCCCATTGCATTGAGTTCCTCCATGAGATGAGGAAACTTTTGTTGAACTTGGTCCTTGGTGAGCCACTTTCCCTAGTGAAGGAGTTGGCCTGCTTTGATAACTCGATATAGCTGGATCCTCTGCTGGTGGGTGTTCTTGATCTATGTGTCCATAATCCGATCAGTTGTGGCTTGTTTCATGCAATATGGGTTTAGCTCTGTTGGTGTGAGTTATTCTTCCATGTCGAATGTGTCCAGTAGAGGTAGAAAGTAGGGTCGAAGGTGACCGACATTGAACACTGGGTGCAGACCAAGGAATGGTGGAATACTGAGCTCAAAGGCATTGTCCCCTATAGCATTGGTGATGGTGTATGGTCCATAGGAGAGCAGGAAAATCTTGCGGTAGGGTCCAGCGAGGCGCTCCTTTTGCAAATGTAGCCACACTTTGTCGCCCACCTGGAAGTTGTGTGGCACCCGATGTTGATCATGTCATTGCTTGTACTTAGCATTGTCTTTGTCCAAGATGTCATGAACCTGTTGGCATATGTGCTAAATGCACTCAATGAATTTGTTTGCCTTGTTAGCTTCAGACTGGACATGGGTTGAATATGCCCGAGTAGCCGCAAATGGCATGGCTATGTCAATGGGACATAGTGGCTAGAATCCCAAGCTCACCTGAAAGGGGATGTGGCTGGTTGAGCGATGGAGAGCCCGGTTGTTGCTGTGTTGTACATAGGGAAGGATCTCATCCCATGTGCATGGATTCTTTGAGTTGTACATGCGCAGAATGTGTACAATCATCCGGTTGATGACCTCTGTCTGGCCATTAGTTTGCAGATGGAAATATGTGGACTTGGTGAGCTTGGTGTCCAGCATCGACCATAGGATGGAGGAAAATGTATTGAGGAACCTACTGTCCCGATATCAGATGATAGACTGTGGGATCCCAAAGTGTACCCACACTCGCTCAAAGAAGAGTTTAGTAGTGGATTTTTTTGTGATATTGATCCAGGTGGATATCGGGGGCCACCCACCTTTATCAAATGGCTCAAAAAAGTTTTCTGGCCATTTTGGCAATTTACTATTTTTAGCAGGTTTTCACTTCCGGGGCCATTTTGAGGGCCTAAATGAAGTTTTTTCGAGATAGAGGTTCTCAATGATAGCCAAAGGCATGATTGAGGTCCCAAAATGAATCGCCTCAATGATACCTTTCCAACGAGCTATCACACGCCTAAAACGGAGATCGTATGCAAAAGTTACGACCCCGGGAAGTTGATGCACCAACTTACCCAAACGGGGCCCACATGACTTTTGGCGCTTCATCTCCTAGGGTTAGGTTTTTGGATGTCTAGGACTTTTGGCATTCCCAATTATTGTAAAAAGGCCTCCAGAGCCTCATTGTAACCATCTTCTTGCGAGTGCGAGTAGCCGTCACATCTCTTCTCAGAGATAAGCTACCAACGCCTTAGCTAGTTTATTTACATTCTGTCTGTAAGCATATTTCAGTCATTTTCTATTAATGAAATGAAGTCTTATTTCCGCTGCATCTCTGCGTTTATGTGTATTTATGTATTTCATTGTGTTCCTACATAAATCCGGATCATATATTCTTCTTGCAGGCCATCATAATGGACATCTTCGAGAATCTGTCGACGACCACAAAGACATAGTCATTGCCATGCTTAGTAGAAGGAAGGCCCGACATGTTATCCATGGAGATGGATTCCCAAGGTCGAATAGGGGTGGGAAGCAGAGTATAGAGGCCTTGCTTCTTGATGGTCGGTTTTGCAATGGTGCAAGTAGTGCAGGACTTTATGTACTTCCCAACATCTTGTCGAAGGTTCAACCAATAGAAATACTTTTGCAGTATTGCCACGGTTTTCTCGACCACGAAATGACTAGCGAACCGACTATAGTGAACCTCCCAATTCATCTTGGCATGCTCACTTGAAGGAACACAAAGATGTCCTAGGTGACATAACAGGGCATCCTAGAGGTGAAAATTAGGAACTTGCTTACCCTCCAAGAGCGTATTGTATGTGTGGTCGAATTCTGGATCACTTTTGTAGAGAAGCGGCCAATCGGAAGTCTTGTGCCCACAAGAGTTGAGTACCATGGTTAGGGCCATGATAGGGGGTCGAATGAGGCAGTCTGCAACATTATTGGTGCTTCCTTTATTGTACTTAATGTTCAAATGAAACTATTGCAGGTATGTGGACCACTTCTGATGGTGATCATTCTCCAACTTCCCTTGTGTCTGTATGAACTGGAAGGGTTGATGGTCTGTGTGGATGATCATTTCCTTTCCCAAAATGTAATTCTTCCATTTCCAACAAGCTTGCACAATGGAATACATCTCCTTGTCATAAGTGGGATACTTTTGGATTGCGTCGGAAAGTGTCTCACTGTGATATGCCACTGGATTCCCCTGTTGAGTAAGGACTGGCCCAATAGCATAGTCGGAGGCATCTGTCTCGATCTCAAATGGTTGTCGCAAGTCTGGTAATGTGAGAACTGGTGCAGAGCAGAGATGATGCTTCAAATCATGAAACACCTTCTGTTGAGATTCAGACAAAAATAATTTTTCTTTCGCTCCTTCCTTGCTGACTTGACTCAAGGGCCAAGTGATATGAGAGAATCCCAACAAAAACCTGCAATAGAAATTGGCAAGACCCAAAAAGTTGTGGAGCTCTGTTAGGGTGTGTTGTTCCTGAGTCTGTACTAAGGCTTAAAGTACAGTGTCAAGGCATCCAAAAGTATACAATAAGTTGATACAGGATTATACTAACCTTCGGTATGAGAAATTAGAGCAGATTTCTACGTTCTCGTCGTCTAGCTTCCAACTGCTCTTGAGAAGTTATGTCACGCTCAATGACTGCCCACGATTGTTCCAATTCGTCCCGGGTGTTTGCGGTTTTAAGGATTGTGTCTAAGAGATTTAAAGCGATATGTATTTGGCTAGATAATTTGGGTTGAATATTGGGTTGAGTTGCTGCAGGGACAGTCATTTAGGAACAGTTCCAGTATGGAAATGGTTTTTTGAGAGATAATTTATTTGCTGTGTTAATTCGGACGAAATAAAGAGGAACCTTTGCATGAAAAAAAATGAAATAAAGATGCAAATTGAAGGCCCTTTCCTGTAACTGTGTTGTTTCAAATAAAAATAACGTGAGATGGGAGAAAACATTAAGCTGTAGATGACGCGAAGTTCCTGTCAGCAGAAAACTCACGTATATACAGAAGAAGCAATTGACATAAACATAATTGACTTAATGTGAATAAACATAAAATTCAGTAAGTGTAAATTGGTCTTACACCCGCTAATAGCTGGTGCAGAGGAAAGACAATAGACAATTACAGAAA
>ML797157.1:154457-170135 GCA_009831015.1 Picea engelmannii
TTGAAAGTGAAAAAAGCCTTGTTATTCAAACGACGAGATTTAAGAGTCTTATGATTTTGGAAGGAAAAGAAGAACAACTTTAAATGTCAAGTATCAAACGTTCGAAAATTGCACGAGGTGAAAAAACAAGGGCGGCTCCAACAGGGTGTTTGCGGCTGGCCAGTCCTGAATGACTTGGATCTTGGCTGGATCCACATGCACCCCCCGCTCATCAATAATGCATCCCAGATACTGAACCCGGGTCATGCCAAAAGTGAACTTCTCCAAATTGGCACACAAATTGTGTTGCCACAGTGTTTGGAGGACTTTTTGGATGTGGTGGAGGTGCTCTTCCCAAGTCTTGTTGAAGATTATAATTTCATCCAAGTACAACACTACAAATGAGTTGGTGAATGGTCGAAATATGTCATCCATTAATCTCATGAAGGTTGCAGGGGCATTCGTCAACCCAAAAGGCATGACCAACCATTCAAAAAGGCCCTCCTTGGATTTGAAGGTAGTCTTCCACACATCAGAGGGTTCGATTGGTACCTGGTGATACCCAGACTTCAAGTCGATCTTGCTGAAATATTTCCCCCCCTTGAGTTGGTCTAGAAGGTCATCAATCCATGGGATCGGGTACCTATTCTGGACAGTGATCTTGTTAAGTGCCCGATAGTTAATGCAAAGTATCCAATTCCCATCCATCTTCTGCACCAGCACGATCAGGCTCCCACAGGGCAATGAATTCAGTCGGATGTGACCTTTCTGCAACATCTCCTAAATTTGGCTCTTGATTTCGTCATTCTCCAGAACAGAGCATCAATAGATTGATCCATTGGGAAACGACACACCTGGGGTCAGATCGATGACGTGCTTGACTTGACAGTGTAGAGGCACCCCTGCGGGGGAGGTGAAGATGTCCTCATACTCCTCCATGACCTTATTCATATGTTGTTGTCATGCAGAGGGGCCCTATCTAGAGGTCGTGGCTGCAGTCTTATTCTTTCCCTGAGGGTAGATCATCAGGAAAAAAAATTTCTTGGTTTTGGTAATGAGCTTATTGCATTGTTTTGCAGTAACCAAAGAGATGGTTGTAGGTGCTGCTATTTTTGGTATCATGTACAACTTATTGCCCAATGTAATAATAACAGAACGAGGCCTAGACTCATACACAACAAGTCACTTCCACAAGTATGGTTGGCCTAATAATACATCATAAACATCAAGAGGAGCAATGTCACATAATACCTCATCCATGAAGGTCTTGATGCTGTAGGGAAGGCGACATTGCTGGCTTACGCGGAGGTCCTGTCCTTGGTACAACCACCCGATGGTGTATGGTTGTGGGTGTGTTGTGGTCGGCAAGCCCAACCGTTTCATGACCTCTACTGAGATGAGGTTCTTCTGGCTCCCGCTGTCAACAATGAACTGCAACGGGGAACCCTTTACCCACATCTAGAAATGGAAGAGGCGCTCTACCTCCTTTGGATCTTTTGGTTCCTTCTTCTAGATCTTTGTGGTGGCAATGGTGGCATTGGGCTCCGCATCGATAATATGATTTCCCCTATCATTCCCCTTATCGGGTTCTGATTTAAAGTTGGAGCCTGCATTTGATTCAGAAGCCTTCAACTCGGCTACCAGTGACTGCTTGGCTTGACACTCACTTGTGTTGTGAGTGGAGCTCTTATGGAACTCACACCACTTCCCGGTGTCCTCTTTTGGCTTTGTGAAGTTTTTCTTTGCTTGCGGCTTTGGTGGGTTGTCTTGGGCTGCCCCGCCTTGGCTTGGTCCTTTGTTAGATAGTTTGGGGGTACCTTTCCCTTACTTCTGATTCGCAGACCCAAAGTCTCGCTTCTTCTCTTTGAACTTCTGCTCAATATTGGCAATATACCAGTATGCCGCACCAAGTGAGGAGATGTTGAGGAACTCCATTTCCTCCTGAATGTATCTATGAAGACAACTATGGTACTTTAAGACCAAATGTTTCTTCGAATATTTGATACCCAACTTTGTGCGTAGGGTATGGAACATTCTTCAACTCATGCACATCTTGGTCTCTTTGCTGCCGTAACATAGTCCATTGTATGTATTTTTCCTCATAGCTCCCCACAGGATAATATTGTTCCTTGATGGTGTCTTGGAAATAATTACAAGTGGGTGCGACCGAGAACATAGAGGGTTCCCCCTCACTCTGTTTCTCCCAGTAGGTTTCCCACCAGTCCTTGACATGGGGGGCGGATTTAAGGAGTGCAAAAATAATCCTTTCTCAGTCGGAAAAGTCATGAACCGAGAAGTATCCTTCTAGTAGATTCAACCATCTATCAATGCCATCTGCATTTATTTGGCCCTCAAATATGGGAATGCCAAAGTTTACTTGTACCTTAAAAGGTGTGGTGCCTCCACAGTGGCTATTGGATGTAGATGCACTGCCAATGGGCAGTCGTTGAAGGATCTGGGCAAAGTTGTCCATCATCGCATTCCTTTGTTTCTCGAGGGCCTCCTCGAGCAATAATTTGATAGGATCTCCTGCTTCCTCATATTTCTTTTCTTCCTCCATGGGTGGCCATTCGGGGTTTGCGAGGCTGATCTTGCAACGATTCAACTAGATCGGGCCATAACTCCTTATACCCCGATCTCATTGGGGACATGCAAAGAAGGATCGAGAAAGAGAAGATTGCTATGATACCACCGATTCATATTTATGCAAGAACACAATGAAATACATAAATACACATAAACAAAGATATGCAGTGGAAGTAAAACTTCATTTCATTAACAACAAATGACTGAAATATGCTTATAGATAGAATGAAAATAAAATAGCTCGGGCGCTCATAGCTTATTTCTGAGAAGGGATGTGGCGGCTACTGGCCTATGAAATTTGTGTTACAATGAGGCTCAAAGGCCTATATACTATTGAGAAACAATGGAAAACCCTAAACATGCAAAAACCTAACCCTAGGAGATGAAATGCCAGAATATGGGCCCTGTTAGGGTAAATTGGTACATCAATTTCCCGTGGTCGTATCTTTCACATACTATCTCTGTTTGACGCACATGATACAATGTTAGAAAAATCTATCCGAGGACTACACTGTTGACAGAAAATACGGAGTCTGGAACAGAATCATATTCGCCGAACCATTCATGCCCAAAAAACGTCGTTTAGGGCCTCAAAACGGCTCAGGAAGTTCAGGACCCAAAAAAATGCTAAAAATAGTAAATTTTGCTACAATTAAGGAAGTTAAAAAATCAAAAGAAACAATGTTGTGGGTCCATTTGGAATAGGCGGGTGACCACTGATATCCACCTGGATCAGAGCGGTTCTGGGTGAGGTATCTGTCGAAGGAATTAATTGAGCGTCATCTCAATGACTTCAACGCCTTACGATAGGGCGGTCATACATTCCTGACGACGAGGCCCGTTTCATGGAGCTACTTAGGTATGCTCCACATTTGAACATCAAGAAGATTAAGGTCAACAAGTTCATGTTTTGAATTGACATCAACATTCATGCTAAGGTGAGGATATTAATTCCTCATATGTTGCATGATGGTTTCCAGAAGTCCCTCATAGTTGAGGAAGAGCTGATCAATGGGGGTCACAGGAGGATTCCTGTGAGATGAAGGGGATAGGTGACATCTGGTGCACAATAGTATCAGACACCAACTAGACATCCACCAGAATATCGAGGCACGCTGAGAGGATCCACATGCATGACACCATGATGACTGATGCCTCAACAACAGACTCCCTACAAAGGACCACAACACCAGAAGCAACGTCGTTTCTAGCAGAAGTAGTCCAGGCCTGTTCAACATAACATACCAGGTTTCTAGGTCAATGGGCCATGAAGTTCTACTTCGGGGACCAGGATTACTAGGTCGAAGATCAGATGATGGACATGTGGAGAGCCACATTACCAACATGACTATTCGGTTGAGAGGGCCAGAGTAGTCGGGTTAGTCGGGCACACTATCGTAGGAGATTTGGGAAAGGCCCATTGTATTCATGCAACGATGAATAATGGCTAGACCAAACACCAGTCTACTATACTTGAGATGTCAGGTGCCATTGCTGACTAGGCCTTTAGTATTTTGAAATATCCAAGTGCTACAAAGAGTTTTATTTCTAGTGTAGTGCTAAAACGAATTAAGGTAAAGGCAGCCGAACAAGATGAGTTTAGCTACGTGGAAATGGCTTCGGGATTCAAGAAGAAGGTTGGAGGAAAGGTTACAGAATGTAGCCTTAACTTGGGATATTTTATCATGAATACCAACCTATACATCACGATCTTAGGATCTTATGACGTCATGATCAATATGGACTGGTTGGAATCGCATGAGGCGATACTCAACTATAAGACGAAATGGTTGAGTTTGTTCGATGATGAGGGATAGAGACGAGTGATTGTAGGAAGAAACTAGGGAGCTTCCTTAAGGTTCATGTCCTCCCTACAACTATGAAAGAATATGTGCAAGGGATGCAAGCTATATGAAATCCTTGTGTTGAATGAAAAGGGCGTGGAAGAAGGACTAGAAAACCTTACGGTAGTATGAGAATTTACTGACGTATTCCCATAAGAGTTACCAAGTTTTCCACCTGAGAGGGAATTGGAATTTACCATCGACCTAAAACCTGAGACTGAACTGATGGAAAGAACACCTTATTGGATGTCGACCCTTGAGTTACAGAAGTTGAAAATGAAACTGAAGGAGTTGTTGGACCTAGGACTTATAAGTCCAAGTGTGTTACCTTTGGGTGCACTTGTTATTTTCATACGAAAGAAGGATGGGTCATGGAGACTCTGCATTGACTATCGTCAATTGAACAAGGAAACGATCAAGAACCAATATCCATTGCCAATAATATATGATGTGTTTTATTGGATGAAAGGTGTGGCAATGTTTTCGAAGATCAAATTGAGATCAGGGATTCACCAGTTATTGATCAAGGAGGAAGACATTCCTAAGACTGCATTTAAGACAAGGTTTTGACATTATGAGTTTACCATTTTACCATTTAGACTGACAAATTCCCCAGGAGTATTCATGAGCTTGATGAATGGGGTGTTCTGCGAATACCTGGACAAGTTTGTTCAAGTATTCATTAACAATATTTTGATATATTCTCAGACAATGTAAGAACATGACGAACATTTGCGCTTGACACTACAGTGTCTACGAGAGAAAAAATTATATGGGAAATTGTCGAAATGATATTTTTATCAATCGAAGGTTCATTATTTAGGGGATTTCATCTCCGAAAAAGGTATCGTTGTGGAACCAGCGAAGGTAGAGGCTATTATGGAATGGCATGCGCTAACAAATGTCCCAGAAGTGTCTATCATAATGGGTTTAGTGGGATATTATTGACAGTTCGTCGAGGGTTTTTCTAAGATAGAAAATTCGATTACGGAGTTGCAGAAGAAAAAAAAGAAGTTTTTATGGACAAATAAATGCATGGAATCATTTCAAAGGCTCAAGGATTTTTTGACAATAGCACTGATACTAAAAGTCCATGACATGGACGAGGACTTCTTGGTATGCACAAATGCATCCAAGGAAGGCTTAGGCAAAGTCTTGATGCAAGACGATCGAGTGATCGCTTACATCTCAAGGAAGTTAAGAAAGCATGAGGAGAACTATGTGACACATGATTTGGAGTTATTGGCCATTGTGTATGCCCTAAGAGTGTGGAGACACTACCTGATTGGATGAAAATTTGAACTAAAAATGGACCATTGTGGTTTGCAACACATTTTTACACAAAGTGACTTGAATGCGCGACAAAGGCGTTGGTAGGAACTGCTTAGAGAGTACAATTTGGAGATTACATACATAAAATCAACAATGAACATAGTTGCGGATGCGTTGAGTTTGAGACCACACATATTTTTAGTGATACCTCTTTAGATGAATCTACGTGAAAATACTCTATCTAGAGAGCGCGATGATGACTAGTATAAAGAGGTTAAGGAATTTATCGGACAAGACACCATGTTGGTACCAAAATTTGAGGGATTTACTCTGGACAATGATGAATTAATGAGATATAATAACTTGATATACATACCCCCCAACGATGAAGTGAGAAGTTTGATCTTAAACAAATATCATAGAGGAGTGTACATGGCTCATCTTGTAGTCACGAAGATGAAGGCAAACCTTAAACCCTTATTTTTCTAGAAATAAATGAAGGCAGACATAGTCAACTACATGGTGAGATGT
This sequence comes from Picea engelmannii, assembly GCA_009831015.1. Classification (NCBI taxonomy): domain Eukaryota; kingdom Viridiplantae; phylum Streptophyta; class Pinopsida; order Pinales; family Pinaceae; genus Picea; species Picea engelmannii. The sequence goes on from ML797157.1 coordinate 160,670, forward strand.
CTATAATGTCAGCAAGTGAAGGCTGAATATAGACATCCTACAGGATTACTACAACCACATGCTATTATAGAATCAAAATAGGAAGTCATTTTGATGGACTTCATTGTTGGATTGTCACTAATGATAAGGAGGCACGACTCGATTTTTGTGGTAGTCGACCCTCTGACGAAAAGTGCACATTTTATCCCCATACATATGACGTATCAGGTGCCAGACATTGCTAGAATCTTTATCAGTGAGATAGTGAGACTGCACGGCGTGCCTAAGAGGATCATATCCGATCTAGGATTAGTGTTTACATGATGATTTTGGACTAGTTTCCAAGAGGCCTTGGGAGCCATACTTAACTTTAGTACTGCATATCACCCGACGACAAACAAAAATAATGAACCAAATCTTGAAGGATATGATGTGTATGTACATGATGGACCAACATAAGCATTAGGAAGAGTTATTTCTACTAGTAGAGTTTGCATACAAAACAAACTATCAAAGAGCTATTAAGATGGCACCTTTTGAGTTTCTTTATGGGAGACTATGCCAGACACCTTTGAGTTGGGATCGACTTGACGATAGAGTCCTAGTAGGACTAGAAGTGATCCAAGAAATGGAATATCAAATGAAAATGATAAGACAAAGGGTCAAGTAAGCTCAGGATCGACATAATATTTACGTCGATGCGCATCGCATTGACCATAGTTATGAAGTTGGCGATCGAGTCTTCTTGTGGGTGAAACCACACAAGAGTTTGATGAAGTTTGGAAAGGGTGCTAAAATTTCTCTTAGGTTCATGGGACCTTTCGAGGCTGTGGAAAGGAAGGGGCCCATGGCCTATCGACTAGCCTTACTTGACTCTTTGAGGCATATGCATGACGTTTTTCATGTATCTATATTGAGACTTTATGTTATTGATTCTACACATGTGATTGACATGAGTTCCTTGTAGGTGTTGGACGAGGGTGCATTCACGACAGAGACAATACACATTCTAGACCATGGCATTTGAAAACTATGATGTCGAACAGCCGATTAGGTCAAGGTCCAGTGGGAAAATTATAATCCACACTCGGATACCTAGGAGGACACATATGATATGCGCCAACAGTTTCCATTTTTGTTTGATAGCTAGACATTTAGATATTGCCACATACTTTATTTCTGCACTTTTATACTGTGAAACTTCAGAATGAGGTTTAAAACAAGAGGGGGTGTATGTAACATCCCGCTCTTGAGTGCATCTGATGTGACTTATTCATTGAGGACACTTGCATGCAAGTGATACGGTTCATTATATGATTTTCTTCTTCGCTTATGGATTCTGATGATGAGATTGTGGATTATGATGTTATATTATGTTATTTATGTATAGACATGTGATATTGACTAGTTTCTCCTGAGTGTGCATGAATCTTGATAGAGTGAGGATGTCGATGGAATTAGTGGACCTCCTTGGACTCCAGATCGAGTTAGGGAGTGGAATGTATAAGGTTTAGGTATTTCTGTTTATTCATATGTGACATATGATCGGGTATATTATGATGTTGTTTATGGATCACTAACATGTTTCATTGATGGATGCAGGATGATGATTGCTTGATAATAATACTCACATTAGGAGTAAAAGGGCCATGAACGACAACCAAAGACAGTGAGGGAGAGGTGTGGCAGTAGCCCTGCCACAACCTACTATCACTCTCGTCGTGGCTCGAACTGTAGGTTAACGATTACCTAGTTCGAGAGATACATGATGTCAAAAGAGCAGACTGAGACAATTGCTCATGAAGATTCTAAGGTGTGCGCAAAAATGCAGGGTCCTTATTCTTTAGAGGTCTTTAGTCTCCCACAAGGTCTCTCAATGGAGTATTGAATCTTGATTCCAAGGGTTGGACGTCTACCAAAATCTATCAAAAGCGAGTGACACCCTTGGAGCACATAGTGCGTCTTGAAGGGCACATCACATAAATGAAATAAAAACAAAGGTGAGTGGCACCCTTGGAGAACGTAGTGCGTCTTGAAGGGAAAATCGCATAAATGAAAAAAGAATAAAGGCGAGTGGGACCCTTGGAGCACGTAGTGCGTCTTGAAGGGCACATCGTATAAATCAAACACGAATAAAGGTGAGTGGCACCCTTGGAGCACGTATTGCATCTTGAAGGGCACGTCGCATAAATGAAATGCGAATAAAGGCGAGTGGAACCCTTGGAGCGCGTAGTGCGTCTTGAAGGACATGTCACGATTTTTAACACTAGTGAGTTAATGAACCTATGTGCCTAGAATTCAATATTTTATTTTGACATGGTCAGCCTTAAAATAAATTTTGTATGAGTAAAGTTTATTAATTATAAAATTTCCCTTAAAAAATGCTAAGCCTAGTTGAAATTAAAGCCTAGGTATAAATAGGGTATGAGGACTAAAAATTAATTAATCAATTAATAAAATGAGGATGAAGAAAAGTCAAATTAAGAATTTAAAGGAGAAATAATTTATCTAAGAATTAATTAGTGTTTATGTGAAAAGACATGCTAATTTGGAACTTAGTCAATAAAGGGAACTTAAATGCAAAAAGATATGTGGAACATAGAAATGAATCTATTCTAGAGAACTTTCCTAAATAAAACTCAGTTATTAAAGGAAATTGTGGGAATAAAGGGACATCAAGGTGCATTTTTAGGAACGATTTTAGGTGGGTGAGGGAAAATGACAATTAATTGAACTAATTAAATGAATTTATGGTGCAACTAAGGGATTGGGTCACAATTGTACGAGGGAGAATTTTTCCTAATTAAAATTTAATAAAAAGAATTTAACGTGCAATTGGAAAGTGGTCACTAAGAGGACTCTATAAAAGTAATGGTAGAGAAGATGAATGGATCACGACTGGTATGCGTAAGGTTATGATGCCAGATTTTTCTTGACCGATTTTTCTTGTGGAAGTTGGGACACCCAGCTTGAATAGAGAGTGGTAGCTCGACCTTGCAAGGAGAGATGGGAGCTATATTTTCTATGGTTTGTGTGTGTGGCCCCTTTGCGGCTCGGGGGGCTCAGGGGGAAGAAGAGCACCCATAGTGTTGGTTGGGAGGTATCGGTGAGGTATCAATAATTAGAAAGTAGGGATTTGGACGGAGCACAAGCGCAGGACAACAACTTCAGATTCTTCGCCTTCAGTTAGGGTACACGTTCAAAATTTTGCATTTGTAAAGTAGTTAACAATTTTGTATGTAGTTTTATATGTAGTTGGAAGTTGTAATGGTTTTCTGGATCTAGATGTGTGTGAAATTAAAGGTTCCTTGATTTTTATTTTGTTTCCTGTACATTTTTCCCCTCTATAGATTTCCTTCGGTTCTAAATTGGTATACTATGAATGTAAATTAAAAAAAAAAACGCAGAAATTCGATTCAACATTTTTGGAATAATATTTGTATAATACCTCTGTTTTTAGAACTTAAACTCTTCTATACTCATTCTCTTCTAATTTAGACTATATTGCACCCATGATTGGTTGGGAAACTTTGACCCACTGTGTACCTATGTCTAGTAATGATGCAGTATTTCTGTGTAGAATTTAAATACCAATGTTAAGTAATGGAGAAGCACATTCTGTCGTTACCCCGTTGAGCCACAATGTTATCCCAGATTAGAGTTTTTCCCTTCCCTTGGGATAATGTTTGGTAGCTTTTTCTTTGGCAACGATGGTTTCATTCAACGGATGCATGCGCCTTCCTTGTCTGAGTGCTGTCATTTTCCCCCTTTTTCTTTACTTTCTGTGTGAAACCCCACTATGCACTAGATCCCAGATGGAATCATTTGCGATCTAGGAATCCCACCCTCTACGATTTATATAAGAAGGATTTGTGTGGTTGACCCTTGATGTTGTATGCCCATCCATGTATTTAGCCCATGTGTTTTGAGCGATCAGAACACTGCGCTTTTCTTCGAGTCGCACATTTCCCGTAAGCACACTAAACATTGATCACTGGGGAAATTTTTCCATCAGAGTTTCTCAATAAACCTTGAGTCTCTCATTGTGGCGTTTTTCCCTTAGAGGTTTCCAGAAATTTGAGCTTCGTCTTTTGGCTGGTTTTCCATCCAATTTCTTTTTCCCTTAGTGATTTATTTCAGAGATTTTTCTCCCCTTGTTGAATGTCCCCTCACCTGTAGTTTCCCCTCCAACAATTTTGTTTTGTTGCGTAGAATTTTTGTTTTTGTTGAGTTGTTATCTCCAACAAGTAATTGCGCCATTACTGGGGTGAATTCCTTGGAGTCTTTCTCTTAATCCAGAATGGACATTTTTCCTGCCAACAACTCATTGACACCTACACCTTCTTAAATGACCTCCATCGATTAGTGGCACGAGCCAGTCCTTAATTCATGACAACAATTATAGGGTTCTAAAATTCCTCTTTATTAATTTTTAAAATAAATCCCTATTCACTAATTGTTGTGATCGCTAGAAGTCAGTGTAAAGATCTTCCCTTAATTATTTTACAAGAGCATGTGAGTTGGTTGTGAATTTGTCCAACGCTTATTTAAGATGGGGTCTACCTTTTGTTATTCTTATACCGATGTAAAGTAGCTCGAATCCCTCCTTGACTACTTGTTAAATTTTGGGTTCTTTATTTGGGGGAACGGTTAGCTTTGGAACCTTATAGTGGTACTAAGGCTTTAGTTTTCCTCTCTGTTTGGTCAGATTGTGGTGAGCATTGAAGTTCCTCTATGGATTAAGTAGGAGTGGGTCCCTCTCTAGTCCTATCAATGAAATTATGTCATCTTCGAGTTGAATGGTTGTTAAAATAATGATTGATCTTCCCTTAAAAATTTTCATATATGGATATGTGAGATAGCTTAAGAATCATTGAACTAATTAATAGTGAATTACTAATGATTTTTATTTTTCTTATAAATATGGTTTCACAATGGAAAAGTGGTGTTAATTAATGCATTGATCTTCTTTTGGGTGTGCATAGTGAAACTGTAAATCTGCCTCTCCTTACCTATTCATATAAAATAACTTCACTATGAAGGTGTTAGCTAAGCTACTTGAGTTCAGATTCGCTTTCTCCCTTAGATTGATGTGTTTCTTTATTGATATGTACTTAGATTTCATGCACCAGGAATCATTGAGTGTTACCTGCTTACAATGAAATGGATTAAAATTGGGACGAGTTAGGTAGCTAACTTCCTTCGCACCATGAAACAAATTGATAACTTGACGCAACCTGCCCTCGGCAGCACGGTCGCTTCACTAGGACCTTCTCTCTCACACGGCCCGAAGAGTCGACGCTCTTCCAACTCCCTTGGGAGGTCTTTACCCACAGTGACTTCCGACAATCCTCCCTTCCTTAGTCAATGAAGGATCGGATCTCGCGACTTCGCGAATCCCATGACGGGGAACTGAACCCTCGGATTCCGAGATCCGATACTCTGGTCAACGTTGACCCCTCCTCGGCGTATCGGAATCTTGTGCTATCGCGACTCGCGACTAGCGTTCTTATCCCTTCGAGTCCTCAAATTCCGAGGCCCGAAGTGCCGAGGTGCCGATGATTCGGAAAACCCTACGACCTCGCGCCCTCGCTACTCCCGAGATCAGACTTGAGGCTTCCCGCTTCCGAGATCCGATATCCCGAGATCTCCTGTCACCTCATCTGATTTGACATACTCCATGCAAGGCATTCCTGGACGTCGTGTCTTCGCGTTCTCGTGACTTCGCTCTACGAGAAGCATGAATCTACCATCGCGAACTCCCGATACATCTGACCCAAAAGTCAGGTCGCGATCTTAGTGATTATTCACGACAACTCAAGTCGTCGATTCTCTTCCTCTTTAAGAGCTTCTCCGTTCATGACCTTTGTTCGTGAGACCTCTGCAGGCCCGACTCCACAACAAACCTAAAGGGATTATCACTCCTGAGCTTAGTTAACTCAAACTCTTTCAGAGAACCTTCACGCCCCTGCACACCCTTCAACCTTCAACCACTTTCCGAGTGTTGAAGTTCTTCTGGGTCTTATGCACTCCAGCTTGCACTAGCTTCGGCCTTTTCCTCTCAGACTTGCTACTGAGACTTCAATCTGACTTGCAACCACCTGCATGGTCCAAATAACTCAAAACGACTCTGATTTAAAGAGAGCCAAAGTTCAACTGCTTAGCCTCCTCGACGCACTCTATGCGGAGGTATTTAACTGCACTCGATGCAGAAGTCTCCTGGCTTAAGCAGAGAAACAATTGAACTCGTTCTCTCAGGCGCTCGGCTTCTAGTTCTTCCACATAATCACGTACACAGCATACGAAAGAAAGATATAACCGGAAATAAAAATGCTAAGGCATAATCCCAACAACACACAGAGGATAATCACGTCCATGGAGTGGGATTCAATCTAGTCACCCCTGGTGAACGAGAATAAGAGTTCTGCTATTGAACCTCCTCTACGCACCCCATGCGGAGGAATTCAACTACACTCTATGCAGGAATCTCCGGTTCGATCAGTGGGATAAACGAAACTCATTCTCTCCTTTCCCCCAGATTCCTAATCTGCCATGAGATCACATATGCAGCATAAATAATGAAAGCATAACAAGAAGCAAGCATACAACAACATAAGGTTAACAGTATACAGAGAATAATCACAGCCATGAAATTGAATCAAATTCCTCTATTAATTCAATATCTGTACATGGGGATTTTCCACCAGCTCTCTGTCTATTTTCCTTCCTTCTCCTTAATGCTAACACTGATACTGCTTCTACTATCCATCTAATAATACAAAGGAGGGTGTCTTTATCCCGTTTTCCCTCTCAAAATCTAAATGGTCAAATCTAAACTTAATGGTCCTATCTACCTGCACTAAATATACTCTCTCTGCATTAAATCTAATAAGTGCCTCTGCTGTACAAGGACGAGAGCTTATCTGCTCACGGTTTATTTCAGTATACAAGTAGGCCTAAATATGGAGGATTTTATGTAAACGACGACGCTCATCAAAATGGTCTAAACCGTGATGCTGGCGTCATCCTGCGGTCTTTTCCTTTCTCTAAATGCAGCCTCGCGTAACGAGGTGCGGATGCTCCTGCATCATACTCCTCGGCTAAAAAAAAATTTCATGGGCTCCTGTCCATGAGCTCCTGTATGGTATGTCCATGTTTCTTTTTGACTGCCTCCTGTTCCCAGCTGGCATCCTCCACTGGGTGATCTTTCCACTTCACCAGGTATTCAAAATACTGTTTTCTCCTGGTCTTCATCCCTAATCTTTTATCCAGTATGCATTCTATCTGAGGTTTCTGTGCAACTGGTAATTGTTTCTGCCATTGAACCACTGGTTCTCCCGTTCCAGTATTTACTTCGTCAGCCCTGTATGGGTATAAATCCGAAATGTTGAATATCGGAGATATCCCAATGCCTTTTGGTAATTCAAGCTCGTATGCATTTTCCCCAAATCTCTTCAGGATTTTGCATGGCCCAATTTTCTTCATCTTGAGCTTGTTATATGTTCCCCTTGGGAACCTTTCTTTCCTCAAGTGTGCCAGGACCATGTCCCCGACTTCAAACTGAAGTCGTCTCCTCCTCTGGCCGGCTCTGCGCTTATACTCTTGATTCGACTTCTGCAGTCGCTGCTTCACCTCCGTGTGAAGTTCTCTCATCGCCTCAGCGAACTCCTCAGCTCTCGCGCTGCTAGTATCAACCTGTTCTGGCTCCCTGAGCTCAGATACTCCTCTCGGCTGAGTTCCATACAAAATTTGAAATGGGCTCTTGCCTGTACTTCGATTCACCGAATCGTTGTACGCAAACTCGGCCTGTGGTAAGATCTGATCCCAACTGCTGTGATGCTCCATCACCAGGCTCCTCAACAGATCTCCCAAGCTTCGGTTAACTACTTCAGTCTGCCCATCTGTCTGTGGATGGTATGCAGAGCTGAATGCCAAATCAGTCCCCAGCTTCTACCATAGCGTCCTCCAAAAATGACCTATGAACTTTGTATCCCGATCCGAGACTATGCTTCTCGGCAATCCATGCAATCTCACGATCTCTTAGAAAAATAAATTTGCGATGTGGGTTGCATTGCTTGTCTTATGGCACGGAATGAAATGCGCCATCTTCGAGAACCTGTCCACCACAACAAAGATGGAATCAACTCCTCTTTGTGTTCTCGGTAAGCCCAACACAAAATCCATACTAATGGCCTCCCACAGCCTCTCGGGTATGGGTAATGGTTGATAGAACCCTGTGTTCTGCTTTCGGCCTTTCGCGTGCTGACATATTATGCACCTGTCAACAAATCTCTTCACATCTGTTCTCATGCCTGGCCAAAAATACGATTCTCTTAGTTTGGCGAATGTTTTGTCATGCCCGAAATGACCTGCTAAGCCTCCGCTGTGCTTCTCCTTTAGCAAATTCTCTCTCATAGAGCAATCCGGAATGCACAGTTGATTGCCTTTGAACAGCAGTCCACCCTGTATTAAGAAATCTATCCAAGGGCTCCTGTCTCTGAGGACCGGATTCTCGACAGCTTCGTAAGCTTCGCCAAAGTCCGCGTCACCTGTATACATATCCTTCAGATTCTCAAAACCCAAGGTTTTGACTCTGAACTCCTGCACCAACAAGCATTTTCTGCTCAAGGCATCAGCCACCTTGTTCGCAGTTCCCGAAATATGCTTGATCACGAATGTAAAGTTCTGCATATATTCTACCCACTTCACATGCTTCTGGTTCAGCTTCTCCTGTTGACTCACGAATTGCAGTGCGTGATTATCACTGTACATCACGAATTCTTTGGGTATTAAGTAGTGTCTCCATTTTTTCAATGCCTGTATGACGGCATAGAACTCTTTGTCGTATGTGGAGTACTTCAATTTCGCATCATCCAGCTTCTCGCTGTAGTATGCCACAGGTCTGTCATCCTGACTCAAAACTCCTCCAACAACATACCCGCTGGCATCACACTTCATCTGGAAGGTTTTCTGGAAATTAGGCAGCACTAACACTGGCTGCTCGGTTATTTTGCGCTTCAACAGATTGAAGCTCTTTTCAGCCTCGGTTGTCCACTGAAATTTTTATGCCGCTTCCTGATCGTATCCATCATTGCAGCACTGATTCCACTAAAGTTCCGAATAAACTTCCTGTAGAAGCTTGCCAATCCGTGAAAGCTCCGTACCTCAAAAACATTTCTCGGCGATGGCCACTTCCTGATGACCTCTACCTTCTCAGGATCCATCTTCAACTCGTTCGCCGATATTACAAAACCCAGATATATGAGTTCTGTCTGCATAAATGAGCACTTCTTCAAATTTATTAACAGCTTCTCCTGCTGCAGTCTTCTCATCACAGTGGCCATATGCCTTAAGTGCTCTTTCCTGGTTTTACTGAAGATCAGTATATCATCCAGGTACACCACCACAAACTTGCCAATGAATTCCCGCAGGACTTCATTCATCAGCCGCATAAATGTGCTCGGTGCGTTCGTCAACCCGAACGGCA
>ML797157.1:207994-287516 GCA_009831015.1 Picea engelmannii
CACGTGGTACCCAACTCTACAACCCTATACCATATACGATGAGTCAGCAAGACATGTGGCTTATCCATGAGATGACATGTTACTTCTTGGTTAGATGGTCGGACTTCCACCATGTACATTGGACACGTCAGTTGCTGATGTTACTCTGGCCTTCGGGAAAAATCAACACTTTTCATTTTAAGACTCCCAAAGTGGGATTTCAATGGAGTGTTGAATAATTATAAAATGGCCCACATCTCTCTCGGATTTCCCTCTCTTTGATCCATGGACTGATGGGGATTCATGGCTCCACGCTCTCATGATCCATGCGATCCTAAGCCTTTTGTCCCGAGGGGTAACCGACTGGGAGGGTCATAAGGTAGAATGATCGATTGTTGTCGATCATCCCTTCTCCTTACTCTATCCTTCCACTAACACTTGATCTAATGGTCAAGAAGGATCCCAAAGGATCCTTATATCTACAGCCCACATTACCTCATGATTTCGATGTTTGGGGATTTCCAACTGCTGCAAACTCTTTTACACCTAGAGTGGGTCAATGCCAAATGATCGTGACTTGCATCTGATGGTCAGGGAGGGTCCTGAAAGTTATAGATTCAAATTAGTGATTCAATAGTTTTCCTTTGGAAGTATTTTAAGTTCATTAAGTTCTAATATCTTGGAGCTCCAGACCTCCGAAGTTCTGAAGTTTAGAAGGCTTAGCTCACTTGGAGCGTAGCGTAGGGTTTTACTGTCTCGGTCATATGGGACTTTGACAAGCCCCATAAGGATACACTCTTAAATATTATCCAATATTTAGTTAAGTCCATGGACTCGAGCCTGAGGTCACTTAGACAATAAAATGGTTTAAAGGAAGAATATTTTGTTCATAGAACTCAAATTCCATAACATGAAAAGGAATTTTGAGTGATCAACAGGACCTGAATAGTCCTGTAGAGTTTGTCTTGACTCTGTATTTGTGAAATTAATCCTTGAGAAATCCCTTTGAGGATTTCTCTGACTAGCACAGAGGCCAAACATGTCATCTTACAACCATTAAAATGCATCATTTTATATAATAACAAATAAGCATTATCACCATCAATTTCATGTGAGGCACATTTTAACACAATTACAGACATTCAGCCATTGTATTTCATTTCAATTACACATGGTATATGAAGTACTTATTTGGATTGAGTGATACAACTACCAAACCACCTGTGGGTGTTCACCTTTCCACCCAATCGTAGGCTCAGAGGAGTTCACTCTTAGCACTCTGGCCACCCCTATGCCAAGCCATGATATCACTAGGGAAACCTCTTTGTGCTCCTCAGGTCTTCTACAAATTCTCAGAGATCCTCTCTCTATCAACGCCACTGTGAGGTTTATCAGATGATCCCTTGGCATCAAGATCACGATCTTCTTATTAGGTTAGGATTTCTCGGTTCTCTTTCCAAAGTCAGGAAAGGTATTGGAGACATTACTCTCCTCCACCTCTCTAGTAGTAGTAAAAGTCTCCCTTCTTCCCCACTGAGCTCAGGACCTCCATGGTATTTATCATATGCCTTCCTAGCTATATTTCCTCTATACAAGAGATTCCCTTCACAACTGCACTATCACTCGACGCCCTCTCCTTCCAACACCGGTTTCTTTCCATCCTGCGTCCCTATTTTTCTCTAGTTTAGAAATCTTCCACAAGTTCCCTGATATTTATATTGCAAGTTCTCATGCATTAGTTTCAGCAATTCTCTTCCTTAGATACTGAATTCCTCCTTTGGTTCTCTCTTGTAACTAGAACAACTTAATATTTTAGTTCTTCTTCTGAACTAGAGAGCATCACGCGCTCTCTTCTTTCTAAATCCTCCTCCATCCATTCATCCCTCTTCTTTCTCTGGAATTTTCTTCTCTTTCATGCTCTTCCCTCAAGAAGGTTTTGTACCTATCCTATTCCTTCTATCAGAAGGAACTCAGGTCAATCTGGGCCTGCAGGAAACTGCACTTTGTGGTACTTTGGTGTGAGAGGTTTTTGTCTCCTCAACTAGAACCTCCATGCTTCCATTCATTGGGGTAGTTGATTGTTCAACCACCAGTACTTTTCTCATTAATTGATTTTTCCTTGGGATCAGGATGAGGCTTATTATTTCAACAAATAGAATTTGGTTCATTTTGACGTAATAAACCCTCTCTATAGTTTCCTCGCTCTTTCCTCTAGTGATATCATGGCCAGTACTTCAAGGCTTCACCCCCACTGTCAGTTTTTGGCAATCTAAACAATAATACATTTACATTGTTCACATGTCATAGCATGGTAATCATAGGTAATGATTAATTACAAGAAGGGGGAAATAGGGATATTACAATCCCCTCCCCCTTCAAAGGAATACCATCCTCGGTGTTCTTCCTCGGTAATTCATGTCATTCCTTTATCATTCAGATGCTTCAGAAATATTGATCCTCTTTCTTGGTCAGGTCCTTTCCAGACTCTTAGCCTTCGTCACCTGCCTTCAATAATTTTGGACAACAAGCATATTAATCACAATTTCATGTGAAAACATCTTACTATTGTGCAAAATTCAAGAGGAAAAATTTCATAATCCAACACAATAATTATCTGTGTAGTTCATGGATCTGTATACATATGGTTTTGTGTTATATTAGCTCACCATTATTACTTGACATACCCATTTTGTGCATGATCCCAATAAATAGTTTATAATAATTATCAAAGTCTCCTCTTCCTTGGAGTCACTCACCCTCTAGACCCAAGCTCAGACATCCCCTTTTTTGTTATACAGACCCTCAGATGATCCATCTTACCTTGCCAAGGCTTTCTCACAAAATAATATTTCTAAAGACTTCATTGATCCTTACAGCCAAGGTGTCCCTCGAACTTTCTTTGTCGAGGCATCCCTCAGACTTGCTCTGCCGATGCATCTCTCCGGCTTGTGTTACCACAACACAACATATTCTAGGTCGATCATGAATTACCATAGGGTTCTCATGTCTCAAGAGTAGCCTTTTTCATTCTTTCCAGCTTTGATATCCCTCATATATCCTCCCTACACAGATCTTTTTCGTCTCACTTGTATCACAGGTATACATAAATTATGAGATGTTATCATCAATTTCAAATTCAAAATTTTCTTGAAAATCTCTCACCCACATATTTCCAAATTCCACATTTTATTTTCATATATGTTCCGCACAAGAACCAGATTCACAAGTATGGTACTTTCCCTCCTATAGTAGTTTGGCTCAGTGGGAAATTGGTCTTCCTTATGGGCTTACAACACTGCCATATATAAGACCCTTTTCTTCCCTCAATTTCAACATTCCTCAACCAAACAAATTGTTAGTTTTCATGCACATTATATTTTTATTGCACACTCGTAGTGGCTAACAAACAATTTCAGAACTATGCATACTAGCAATCAAATTCATTTTCTCAAAAAGGAAATACCATTCCTTGTAGTTTGGCTCAACAAGAAATTGGTCTTCGTTATGGGCTTACAACACTGCCATATCCAAGACCCTTTCTTCCTACAATTTACTCCCTGTTGGGATCTTCGTGTTATTTTCCTTGAGTAGCCTTGGTTAAGCTCACCCTAACCTTTTGGATACACCAGCATGCTCCAGTAGAAAACCCCTTTTTTGTTTTGTTCCTAATGAATCATGAACCTGTGCATTATGCACATTACCATTCAGTTATCAGAATGTTCAACATTCATTTGTTATTCTTCCATTCATGCATTATGTTTTAAAATGTAATCCATGATTCTTATATATATATATATATATATATATATATATATATATATATATATATATATATATAGATAGATAGATAGATAGATAGATAGATAGATAGATAGATAGATATATAACCTTGCATCCCACTACTCAATTATCAGCAATCATTAATGTTGTGACTCTATTCTCCTGACAGAGTCTTTACATAGTTCCTCCACAGGGAACTCCTTCATCATGCATCTTCCTTATTGCATATCCATCACTATCTGTGATGGCCTCAACCTTGAGTCAACTTCAGCTTTATCTTTTCATTTGTTTACCAAATATTCCACAAGGAATATAAACATGCATCTTTATTATGCATCTAGATTATTTATCCACATATGTTCCTTTTTTTGTTAACTTACATTCATTATGCACTTAACCACATGCATAATCATGTTGTCTTTTATCATGAAAACAGAGCATCCTTGCTCATTTACTCTTTCATATATTTATACTAGATTTTCCTAAGGGAATGGAACACATTCCCCTTAGGCTATTATTCAAAACATAACTTTCATGACTAATCAGAACAAAGTCAGCCATGCATTCATGGTATTCATTCAATATTGGAAACTGAAATTCTTGCCTCATATTTCACTCATTTAGGAAGTCACGTCATTCCTTTTGAATACATATACTATGACATCATAGATGTGCATTACTTGCACATTTAATATCATTCATTCATATCTATTTGGTATTCATATTTTTATTTATACGGGAAACCTTATAACACATTCATTCCATGCACTCAAACATGTATAAACATTGATATATGTTTAGCATGCAAGTTCATTTCTTGCACCTTGTTCCGTGTCATTCACACACATGGACATTTCAAAATTCTATATCCTTCTTCCATGTATCTTCCAATCATTTTTACGATAAATCTCATAGAGATACTCATCACTGAGTTGCTCTCTCTATTGAGATCTTGTAGTGATCCATGTGATATCCTCATGGGAAGTTTCATAGACATATTCATAACTAGGTTTCCCTTTCTACACGATAACAACTAGCAAGAAAACACTATTTTCTCAACTATTATAAAAGCATTACCCAATTCATAAATACAGTCTGGGAAATTTTAACCATGCCCAAGGTAACAAACAACCAATCTAGCTTCCAACTAGTCTTGATCAACAGAGATTTCGATCAAGGGAATCCTTTTTTAGACTTCCCCTCACTAAGATTTAAGTATACCAAACCATATCTATATGGATACCATCCACCACTGGATGTCAATCTAATACACCAGTCATCTAAAAATTCCCCAACACTTCATTTGCCACATTTAGGATCAAGAATTCATTAATCCGTCTACCTTATCCTCATAAGGCACTATGTACTCAACATCATCAACCTTTTACTTATGCTACCATAGTCAGATCATCACTAACCATATGATATATGACATCACCATATTTTACATCCAATGACAGACTATAATAAGTATATATGCATTTTATATGCATGCTTTATCTTTGTGATATGCATTCCATCATATCTTCGTGCACCAAGCATTGTACCCATGTCTGCAATGCATATGGGTTCCACTTAATTACCTCATTTATAATAAATTCTAATGTCTTATAAAATTTGGACTATTTCCTTAAAGTCCAAATACAATTTCAAAGTCTGTTACTTACTAAGTATTTTAAACAGAACTCCAGGGAATATTTAGATCATAATTAGTCTTGGGAAGAAATTCCATGATGCCGGAGAATCTCTCCACATCATCCAACCAGCCAGCAAGCCACGTCAAGTGCACGCATTCAAAACTAAAGAGAGGCGTCGCCCTCATTTTGATTTAGAATTGAATGTAATTAAATGTTTAAGTTGTTGAGCTGTGAAGTCGTGCCTTTGCGCAGGCTGTAGATAAGAAGGCCTTTAATGTTTGTAAGGATGAGATCTAGATCCGGATAGCGGACTAGACATCCCATTCAATGTAATTGAATAGGGTAGGTAGATTTGGAGGGAAGAGCTCGAAGAGCCTCCTCATGTAAAAAGATAAATTGTATCTCTTGAGAAGGTGTGGAAGTGAGGAAGTCGAGATAGGATCTGCGAGTAGAGTAGAAGAGAGGGAGCCGAGACCTTGTTATAGGCCGTGCTCAGGAACACCTTGTACAAACAAGCATTGGCCATTTTAATATAAACAGAAGAAGTTTTTCCTGCATGTATTTCTGTGTTATGTGGGTGTCTGTGAGTGTTCTATTATGATATGAATGTATGCTATAGATGTATGTTGTAGGTTTGCATTTGCAGGAGTATGTTTGATTTCAGGGGAATGTCTTTGAGGTTTCATGCCAGGAGGACGTGACAGAGTACTGTGGTCTCTAAATACCAATGCACTGAAGCACTTCTGAATACTGTGTGTTCAGACAAAGACGTGTTGCAGCACAAGAAATGGAATCATCAACTGAGGAGGAAGATCTGTGAGGTTGTTGAACACCTCAGGAGACAAGGTTGTGTAGGAGATACATAGTTGTAGATAGAAGCTCTAAGGAGTTCTGTGAAGCTCTGCTAGGAGGGCATCAAGCCAGTGCATAGAGGAGGAACTCTATTGTGAGTTCAAGAAAAACCAGAATCAATAAGCATTCTGAGATCTCTACCAAGTCTAGGTATTGAGCAGGCACATAGAGTGCCCGAGAGAGGACAGAACAGTTAGAAGTTCTGCAAGAAGATACTCGACCAGTAGGGCATTGAGATAGTGTGTAGGTTGGCATAGAGAAGAAAAGAACTCAGTTGGGTTTTGGAATTTGAAGGAAGAGTCCTTTTAGGAACCTTCACAGGGTTTTTGAACACCCTGAAGGACTCAGCAAGAGGTTGCTTGAGTGAAGGATACCGAGGAAGGAATCCATATTTCTCCATCTGAGGGAGAAAGGGAAAAGGATTGAGTTTCCTTGGAGGTTGAAGCTACAGGAAAGCTCAAGGCGGATAACACCTTTTGAGTGCACATGAATACTCTGTGGAGGAGCATGAGTTGAAGAATCATTCAAGGATTCAAAAGAAGTATAAGCTCAGGAGGAGTTAACGCTTTTATGCATGTGGCAAACTCAAAGCTGAAGAGTTCGTAGAGAAAACCAGGCAAAGGTTGAGGCCTTTGGGATACTTGGAATTATTCCAAGTGCAGGAAGAAAGCGCAGAAGCTCAGGAGGGAGCACAGCAGCCGTCGGATCGACAGAAGAGATCTAGACCATTGAAGATTTCACATCCAGGGAGCATCAAAGTGAGCGCACAGAAGAGGAGATCGTCAGTCGTCGGATCTCACTTAGATACCCGTCAGTCGTTGGATCGGGTGAAGACGCGCAGATTTTAGTCTCTGGAGTGTGCGTAGAAAAATGGATCTAGACCATTGGATCTTGATCCAAATACCCGACAGCCGTCAGATCTGTCGAGAGTTGCACGGGAGTTAAGCCTTCGTGAACAACAGGGGTGAAAGTCCCGAAACAGGCATCGGGATATCAAGGCTTCCGCTATCGTGAAATCGGGAGTCTCGAGAATAGGAGATCAAGAATCTCCATCATGAAAATCCCGACCAATTCAGAGTCGTCCATCTATTGGGATAGGTGGCAAGATCGGGAGATTGCATCGACATATTGGGGATTCCATGGACAAGAAGTCCATACATTTCAGAACTTCGAAGTCCGAAACCCCGAAAGGAGGAAAGTTCCATTTGTGGGGCCAGCTGTCAGCATAGCGGAGAATCGGGAATCCTGAAAAATAAGAGGTTTATTAATTTCGGCATTGGAAAGTCCGAAACCTCGATAAGAGACAAGGTTGCGGTCTTGTGAGATGGCAGTCACATGGGCCAGGTGTTTAGTCAGGTGGAATAACACATAAGGGACCATATCGGCGAATTTTCTCATCAGATATCGGGGATTCAAGAGGACAGAGAACTCTTGACATCGGGGATATGAAATCCCAAAACCCGAATTCATTAAGTCGGGGAAGATCACGGTGGAATGCAGAAGAGCCGTGTAGGTGAATAGAAGGACCTGTGGATCAGGTTTCATCAGAGGATTCCAGAAGGGAATCAAATGAGCCACTTCGGCTCATGAACTGATTGATCGATCCTGTGGACGGACAAAGGCGTCGTTTGTCGTCATTCCATCTCTCCCTTTCTAAATTTTTGTAAAGGTTCTAGTTGTTTTGTCTATTCTCATTAAAACAGAAGATAGATTACAAATGTAGATCAACCTTAACCATTACACCCATAATTCTTCCTTCTATTCAGCAACATCCAGGGATGGAGGTCACTCTCCCCCTCCCACAAGAATTTTGGTAGATTAGTTTTCTATCTACCAAGAAAGGGAGGATGTTGTGATTTCTCACTTAATAGCTCCATATTTCTGCAACTATGTTTATCAACTTGATTAGAAAAAAAAATTCCCAACAATTCATGCACCCAGAAACAAATTCATTTCTCAATTCCCTTCAGAACCAGAGAGTTTCACATGATCTCCCTTTTTATAAAATGGTCACCAGACCCATTCCTCTTGCATAAACATGCCCTTAAGTTAATAGGGATACACACTCCCCTAGCACAACCATGAGATTTTGAAATTTCTCATGTCACTTCACTACTACCTTCATGAAGGTTGTTCTCAATCTATAGGGATCATTTTTAGTTTCTTACTGGGTTATTCTAGCAACAATTTTCATTCATTATAGGTCAAATAAATTTACCTTACCATTTACATCAATCCTCTGATCGTGAGGGATCATACACATATATAGGTTTTAATACTTTATTAAAGAAATAATTATTATTGCTACGGATCCTTTCAATCCATTCACATACAGGTCTTTCTATTATTGCCTATCAGCATAATCCTATTCATGTAGGAGTAGTTATCATTCTACCAAAGCAACAATATGCTCCTGTTGTCGTACATCAACATGTAACTTTTTTGTTACAAGAATTTGAAGACGAAACCTCAATCAAGGAGTTGGTGTAGATAATAGCTAAAATTTTCCAATGTAGAGGAAATTTTCTACCATGCTTGTCTTTGCCTTGTTATACTATTCCCATGACTGATTTCTGGCCCATCCAAGCCTAGTGTTTGAATCTTTCTCTGGTAGATAGAGTAGGGTAGGTTTTCCTCCCTCTTAAATTTTATTTCTAATAAAATTTTTAATTGACTCTTCCATGAGCCTATGCAAGACAAGATTTGTAGCATGCTTTGATACCACTCTGTCACACACCCAACCCCTTAAATACCCTTTTAAGGGATGGGGTATAAATGTTTCCTTGGTTTTGCAACTTTCTGAATTCCTCAGATAAGGGCACCATTTCCTTCTGATCTCTTAGAGCTTTCCAATGACTATAAACTCGTCCAAAACTGAGTTCTCGTTCAAAATTTATGGTGTTCTAAATTTTCGGGGTATCATTAGCCAATAGCCACCCCCTTCGCCACGTGACATCCACCTAGCATCACTTCTCTCATGTCATCTAACATGGCACTATCATGACCTAGTTCGTCACCCTCTGACGATGATGTAGTTGTTGGTTTCATGGAAATATTTCATGATCTTCATGGATACCGGGCCTTCATCCCTCGATCGTTCCTATATAGGTCTGAAAACCTCCTCAGAGATCTGAAGTCCCAGAATCTCTTTCCTCTTTAGAATCTATGGTGGAACTTGATCCACCATTGGATATAATGGCTGAAATTCATCCACTCTCAACCCATGGTTTAGACCTGACAAGGGAAAAGGGTTCCACACTTGATTCGCAACCAATCCCTCGTAGTCACGTGGATTTATCCAAGCATGTCACCTTGTCATGGCACACATGGGCCTGTCCAATTGGGACTAGACACTACAATAGGGTAAACTTTGATTCTTCATCACTTTGGCGCATCAACCACCTTTCTCTACTCATAAATCCTCCAGAGTCCCAAAACCCTGGAATCCTGCCACATGGCTCCAACCTTCAACCATTTTGGAGCTTGCGTCTTAGCACTCCAAACACCCATAGCTCCGAAGTCCTAAAATTCCGAAGAGGGTACCTCTTTCGTATGTGGCATTCTGCACAATTGTCCCTACTACCATCTGCCACCTGGAAGATATGTGGCAATGATGCCACCTTGACACATGGTACCCAACTCTCTAACCCTATACCATATATGACGATTCAGCATGACATGTGGCTTAGCCATGAGACAAAATGTGATTTCTTGGTTATGTGGTTGTACTTACACCGTGTATGTTGGACACGTCATCTGCTGACATCATTCTGACCTTCGACATTCGAGAAAAGTCCACACTTTGCATTTTAAGACTCCCAAAGTGTGATTTCTCCAAAGTGTCAAATAACGATCAAATAGCCCACATCTCTCTCAAATTTTCCTCTCTTTGATACATCGACTGAAGGGGATTCATGGCTCCACGCTCTCGCAATCCACAAGATCCTAATACTTTAGTCCCAAGGGGTAACTGGCTAGGAGGGCCATAAGGTAGAATGACCGCTTCTTGTCGGTCATCTCTTCCCCTTACTATATCCTTCCACTAACAGTCGATCTAATAGTCAAGAAGGATACCGAAGGATCCTTAGATCTATGGCCCAGATTACTTCGCGAGTCCGACGTTCAAGGATTTCCAGCTGCTTCAAACACTTTTACACCTAAATTGGTTCAATTCCAAATGATCGTGGCTCGCATTCGACGGTCAGGGAGGGTCCCAAAAGTTCTTAGATCGACGACTGGAAAGGTCGGTCAGGTTTTAATGATGAAGTGGATCCCACGAAAATGGATAGAAGACCGCCAGTTTTCGTTCAAACCATCAGCTTATCGATTCAATAGGTTTATTTATGTAGGATTTTAAGGTCGTTATGTTCTAATATCCTGGAGCTCTGAACCTCCGAAGTTCTAAAGTTCAGAAGGCTTATCTCCCTTGGAGCATACCGCGGGGTTCCAGGGTCCCAGTCATATGGGACTTTGACAAGCCCCATAGGGCTACACTCTTAAATCTTATCCGATATTTAGTTAATTATGTGGACTCAATCTTGAGCTCACTTGGACAAGAAAATGGTTTGAAGGAAGTGCCTTGCATTCACAGAACTCAAATTCTATTACAGGAAAAGGAATTTTCAGGGATCGACAGGACCTAAATGGTCCTCTAGAGTTTGTCCTGACTTTGTATTTGCAAAATTAATCCTTGAGAAATCCCTTTGAGGATTTTTCTAACCAACACAGAGGCCAAACTTGTGATCTTACAACCATTCAAATGTAGTAGTTTATAGAAGAATAAATCAGAATTATCACTATCAATTTCACATGAGGCACATTTTAACACAATTACAAACATTCAACCATTGCATTTCAATTCGAGTACACAGGGTATATGAAGTACTTATTTGTATTGAGTGATACAACTACCAAACCAATTATCGGTGTTCACCTTTCCACCCAACCGTAAGCTCAAAGGAATTCACTCTTAGGACTCTGGCCACCCTAGTGCCAAGCCATGATATCACTAGGGAAACTTTTCTGTGTTCCTTGGGTATTCTGCAAATTATCATAGATCCTCTCTATGTCACAACCTATACGAGGTTTATCATACGTTCCCTCAACGTCAAGCTCGTGATCTTCTTCTCATGTAAGGTTTTCTAGGTTCTTTTTCCAAAGTCAAGAAAGGTATCAGGGAGGTTACTCTCCTCCACCTCTCTGGTAGTAGTAGAAGTCTTCCTTCTTCCCCACTGAGATTATGACCTCCATGGGTTTTATCAGATGCCTTCCTAGATGGATTTCCTCTATGCAAGAGAGTCCCTTCACAACTGCATTGTCACTTGACGCCCTCTCCTTCCAGCATCGGTTTATTTCCAGCCAGCATCAAGCCCACGGCCCTCTTTTGCTCCAATTTAGAAATCTTCCACAAGTTCCCTGATCTTTGTATTGCACATGATTGTGCATTCCGTTCAGAAATTATCTTCCTCAAAGATTGAATTCCTACTCTGGTACTCTCCTATAACCAGAACAACTTAATCTTTTATTTCTTCTTCTAAACTGGAGAGACTCATGCGCTCTCTTCTTTCTGAATCCTCCTCTATCCATTAATCCCTCTTCTTTCTCTGGTGTTTTTCTTCTCTTCCATGCCCTTCCCCCGAAAAGATTCTAGACCTATCCTTTTCTTTCTATCAAAAGGAACTCAGGTCAATCTGGGCCTACAGGGAACTGCACTCTGTGGTATTTCGGGCTGACAATTTGTTGTCTCCTCAGCCAGACCCTTCATGCTTCCATTCATTGGGGTAGTTGCTTGTTCAACCACCAGTCCTTTTCTCATTAAATGATTTTTCCTTGGGATCGGGATGAGGCTTATTATTTCAACAAAGAGAATTTGGGTCATTTTGACATAATGAACACTCTCTGTTGTTTCCTCACTCTTTCCTCTAGTGATATCATGGAAGTTCTTCAAGGCTTCACCCCTACAGTCAGTTATTGGCAATCTAAATAATAATACATTTACATTGTTCACATGACATAGCATGGTAATCATAAATAATGATTAATTACAAGCTGGGGGAAACATGGGTATTACAATGAATGTGTTAGGGGATTCTACATCGAAATCATTATGGGATAAGTTGAGGACTTTGTATCAATATAAGTCCCTTGTAAACAAATTGTTCCTGCGGAAGAAGTTGTATAACCTGAGGATGAAAGATGGAGACTCAGTGACAGAGAATCTAAACACCTTCAATACTATGGTAAGTCGGTTATTATTTGTTGATATTAAAATTTCAAATGAAGATAAGAGTATCATTTTATCGTTCTATTTACCAAATGCGTGGGATAGTCTGGTTTTGGCCATAGGTAGTAATAAAAATACTTTAAGTTTCAATCATGTGTTTCCATCCTTATTGTTAGAGGAGATGAGACAGAAAAACATGGAAGGAAAGAGCACAGATGCATTATTTTCAAGAGGACACTCCTAGGAAAAAAAATAGATCTAAGTCCTCAAGTGGGAGATCTAAATCTTCTCAAAAGTTCGTAAAGGTATGGTGGAGATGTGGAAAACAAGGGCACTACAAGAAGCAACGTAGATCCAAAAGCATTGAAATAGGGAAGGGATCTAAAGATGCTCTTTATAGAGAAGAAAAATTCTCCTCAGAAAAGGGAGGGGATGTGTAATTGGCTTCATCAAGCACACATGCAGATCGTGATGCATGGTTGGTTGACTCAAGAGCATCCTTTCATATGACTCCCCATAGAGAGTGGTTTTGTGAATATGAAAGGTATGATGGAGGTGATGTTTTCCTAGGTGATGACTTGACAAAAAAAATCATAGGACGTGGAAAAGTCAACTTGAATCTCATGGATGGAAGGATTAGAACATTGTTTGGTGTTCTGTACATCACAAGATTGGCCAAAAAATTGATTTTTGTAAGAAAAATTTATGATGCAGGGGTAAAAAAAGTGTCTGAGAAAGAAGCCTGTAGGATGGGTCGAGGAGAAATGGTGTTGTTGAAGGGAGTTAATATTAGAACTCTACATAATCTACAGGGAAGCACTATTTTTTATGGGTGTAATAGTTCCATTGTTCCTAATATTGGAGCCGAAGAAGAAAAAAATCCTACATTCTCTGGAGAAAAGGATACGTTGTGGCATAAAATATTGGGGCATATAGGAGAGAAGGGATTTTGACTACTACACAGTAAAGGTATGGTTGAAGATGTATCTAACCGCTCTCTGGATTTTGATTTTTGTGAACATTGTGTATATGGGAAGAAGAATCATGTAAAATTCCCCTCTGGTGCAATGAGGGAAGAGGAAATTTTAAAGTTGGTGCATAGTGATGTGTTTGGACCTGTGTTGGTTCCATCACTAGCAAAATATGTGTACTATGTCTCATTTATAGATGACATCTCGAGGAATAATTGTATACCTTTCCTTAGGAAGAAATATGAAGTCTTTGATAGGTTTAAAGAGTTTAAGGCTCTTATTGAGAATCTGACAAAGAATAGAATTAAGGTGTCGATAACAAATAATGGTGGAGAGTTCTATGGAAATGAATTCGAAGAATTTTGTAAGAAGTGTGGTATAGAAAGGCAGAATACTACTCCATATACACCTCAACAGAATGGAGTTGTAGAAAGGTTGAATAGGACACTGATGGAAAATGAAAGGTACATGCCCAGTGGTGTCAAGTTAGAACAAGAATTCTAAGAAAAAGTAGTGGGTATTGCATGTTACCCGATCATTCGATCAGCCTCATCAACATTGGATGACAAGACTCCACACGATGTATGGACTGATAAGAAACCCTCTCTCACACATCTCAGGGTATTTGGTATGAGGCCTATGTTCATGTTCCAAAGAAAAACAAGAGTAAGCTAGATAAAAATGATGAAATGTTTATCTTTATTGGGTATAAAGATGGTTTGAAAGGTTATAATCTTTGGAACCCCAAAACTAAGAAGGTAGTATATAGCCGAGATGTGGTATTTAGATATATCAAAGATGTTGTCAAACATAAAGTCCTACCAAGGAAGGAAGAACTAGACAAAATCAAGTCTGAGTTAAAGGATGAAGAATCATACTCTACAAAAGAATAGGAATTAGAAGAAGAAGATCCTCATACTTCAATATTGAGGAGATCAGTTCATGGAAGAAGGAAACCAGAAAGGTATACTCCACCTCATTTTCATTTATATTTATCTTTGTCTATTGCAGATGATGATCCTAGAAATGTTAGGGAGGCATTGGATTCAAAGGATGGAAAACTATGGAGAAAGGTCGTCGTTGAAGAAATGGAAGCCATGGAAAAGAATGAGTCTTGGGATCTAGTGGAGTTTTTGACTAGAAGAAATCCCATTGGCAACAAATGGGTGTTCAAAAAAAAGTTGAATCCAAAAGGAAAAGTAGAGAAATACAAAGCTCAGTTAGTAGTAGAAGGTTATTCCTAGGTTGAGGGAATTGACTTTGGTGAGATTTTTTCAGTTGTTGCCAAGTTAACTTATATTAGATTTATTTTATATGTTGCTACTGTGTTTGATTTTGAAGTAGAACAGATGGATGTGAAGGCAACATTACTACATGGGAATCTAGAAGAAGAAATCTACATGAATCATCCAAAATGATTTGTTGTGGAGGGAAAGAAGGAGTTGGTATGCAAGCTGAAAAAGTCCGTGTATGGGTTAAAGCAATCACCAAGGATGTGGTATCAAAAATTTTATACTTATATGTTGGGACTTGGCTTCAAAAGGAGCAAAGTAGATCATTGTGTGTATTTCAAATTAATTGGTGATCATCTTATTTATTTGGTCTTGTATGTGAATGATTTATTGCTAATAGGAAACAACAAGGAGATTATCCAAGATGTGAAAAAATAGTTGTCCTCTAAATTAGACATGAAGGATATTGGTGCTACAAATTTCATTTTGAGAATGGAAATTAAAAGAGATCGGGAAAAAAAGAAACTATGGTTAAATAAGAGGAAATATGTCGAGACAAAATTGCAAAGGATTAATATGCAAGGATGTAAACTGGTCGAGGTTCCTAGTCCCGTGGGTGTAAATTTTATGTGTAGATCAATGTTTGAAGACATGGGAAGAGGAAGAGGACATGTCTCATGTTCCATATGTCAGTTTAGTTGGTAGTTTGATGTATGCAATGGTCTATACTAGATCATACATTGCACATGCAGTGGCAATTTTGAGTAGGTATATGTCAAAACCAGGGAAGGAGCATTGGACAATAGTAAAAAGAGTTTTCAGGTATTTACGTGACACTACTAGTTATGGATTGTGCTACCAAGGATTGAACAGAGTGTTGGACATACATGGATTTGTTGATACAGACTAGGCTAGAGATCTGGATCGCAGAATATCTACAAGTTGGTATGTGTTTAACCTATTTGGAGGAGAAATCAGTTGGATGAGCAAAAGACAGTTTGTAGTGGCACTCTCAACTATAGAAGTTGAATACATGGTAGCCACTCATGCAAGAAAGGAAACAATATGGTTAMAAATATTATGTTCAAGTATTGGGMTAGTACAACAAGTCATAAGGATAGATTGTGACAGTCAGAGTGCAATCTCCCTGGAGAATAACCTAGATTATCATTCAAAGAAAATACATATTGATGTTACGTATCACTTTGCAAGAAACATGGTTGAAGAAAAGAAGGTGTTGCTAATGAAGGTGGACACTTTAGAGAATGTGACAGATTCAGTAAAAAAATATGTGATCACTGAGAAGTTCTCTTGGTATAGAGGATCTATGGGCATTGTTTCCCTAGATTGTTGACTATGTAATCTTGTGCCCCCTGTATGCAAAAAAGACAAGTGGGAGAATGTTGGGTATGTGTTATATTATTTGCAAAATTGATCCCATGTATTGTACATTGATATGGGACCAAAGGGGGTCTAGGGAGTGCTTAACACCCCCCAGCTGAGAGGGTTGCAGGGGTTTCAGCCCTCAGGGTGGGAGCCCCCAAGATTTTTTTTTGTTCCATTTTTTGTGTTTGTTTTTGGAAATTTATCGACACATGGTTTTTGTCGATGATTTTCTAATTTCAATTAAGGAATTAGGGTTGTTAACTAATCAGGGTCAATGGATTAGGGTTTTGGATGCCATGGGATCCTATATGTATATTGTATTCAAAACAATGAAGAAAATGATGAATAGAATATTAGAGGTGTGGCTCCAAATAGGTTGTTAATTTTCCTAGTTTGGGTTTCGAAAGTAAAATATATGTGGAATGTGTGTGTGTGCCATTGTATCTTTTTTGTTTTATTAAGAATTTGTTTGCAGTAATTAACTGCACAAGGTTAAAATATACACTTCTGACACCGATGGGTCAGGATTAGGACAAGACCAAGCTTGTGCATTATTACTCAGAGGTTGCGAAGTCAAATACGGCCCAAAAGCAAGGGACACAACTCCCACCAATGACACATCATCCAAATAAGGATTCACAAAAAAAAAGACTTACCAATAGGAGTTTCCAAAGAAATAGTAGGAGGATTTTTTACCACCTCCGTCTCACATATGCCCAAGGCCTTATCAAAGGGTTGTTCCTTCACGCTATCCTTCTCTAGCAACCGCTTCTCATTATTGAATTATGAATGAACCTCCTTTTCTTTCCACATTTTCTTGATGGTTGGCCTCAGCCTAGAGGGATAGCAACAACTATCTTGAGTGTGCCCTACTTTATGGCATCCATATCAATGGAAGGGAATATGCCAATAATCAATGCGTCGAACCCAAGAGAATTTCCCTAAGACGAGTTCTATTTCTTCCAACTGACCTTTCCGTAGATCGACCTCCACCTGCACCTAGGCCCATCTGTGATCAACCTTGGTGTTCCAATTCTGCTCTAATTTGATGAAACGACCCACTTTGTTGCCAATAAATTCCAATACTTTTTCATGCCAGAAAAAAAAGGAAGCCTTGGGAGAATTACCCACACCACCATGGAAGTAATAGGTTCATGCCTAGGATCGAAGTGGACTGCCCATGCTTGGAGAACCAGCCCAAAGGAACCCCAACTCTAGTCCCGAATGAGAACCAAACACAGATCTTTGGAGGATCTGAAGAGAAAACAAGTCCAACCCCTTACTAGGATATGAAACACCACCAGACAATATCCAAGCAACAAAACCCACGAACGATCCGACCATTGCCTTAATCTCTCATGGTGAAAGGTTTTTTCGCAAAAACAACTTAATACGGCTTTTCCCAAGAGATATGGGATGTTTTCCAAAGAGACGTCCTCGCCTACCACCATCCTTGTTGGGCACGGATGCACCTACGACTTTGCTTCGAAGGAGGGCCTTCAATGTGGGAAAAATCCTAGGCGAGATGTTGAATAGAGAGTGAACCACATCTATGGGAATCTAGACAATGATTGAGGGGTGAAGGGTTTACTTTTGACTGCGAGACATGTGTGGAAATTCGACCAAACAACGATTCATTAATCTCACAGTTATTGCATAAAGGAGAGACAAATTCACCACCTTGCATGGTGTAAAGGAAAGTCGATCCTTCAGATGAGCGTTCATCGTCCATCGTACCATGTGACTTCATCAAGGGGATAGATTCCCTAGGAGGACGTGCCTTCCTGTCCCTCTGATTGTTGATGAACTCGGAATATGAAACAAAGATTTTGTCCTGTTCGAGGACGTCCTCATCGTAGTTGAGTACATCATCCTCCATAACTACTCCACTAAGGTTCATTTTTAGAATTTCATTTTTAATATTTATATGTTTAGGAAATGTTTTCAAAAAAATTCATACCCAATTGTTTTGGAAATTTTGAAATGGCTCAGTCAAAATCCTGGCAAATATGTTATTTTGTAATATGTATACATTTTCAAATTTTTAAACCAACTAATCTCCACTTTGAAAATTGATATATTATTTGAGGGAAAAATATATTCATAGGAATACTTTATTAATTACAACAAAAACAAGAGGGAGAGTTGCACTTCAACTAAGTCCCTACCATTTTGGGATGCAAAGAATCATAGATTTAGAAATTGCATAATAGAAAGTTATTGTATGTCAATAAAAATTAAAATTATATAGCAAAATTATTGTTGGCATTGGTTATATGATAGGGAAGCGAGGGTGAGTCTCCAGCTTCCATGATATAAGTTTAAACAACTATTGACATGGTTTTTCCTTGTAGGAAGCATTTCAATGCATCTTAATTTGTGTTGTATTTCTGTTGCAATCGCCATGGTGCCTTCATTGAATAGCATTGTCAGATAATTGTCAAGCTTCAGTGAAATCCCTTGCAAACTCCACTTTACATTGAGGACAAATCTATCCAAACCATTTAGTACCTTCAATAAAGATTTAGTAAACAACGAAACTAAATATTTTAGGGACCAATCCTTGTGAAATCCCTTGTTTTTGGTGATGGTAGTGTAACCATGGATGAAGCAAGTGTTGAATCTTACATAAACTATCGACTTAAATTGACAAGAGTACTATTGTTGAAAATTCTTTGTATGTAAAAACGCATTCAAAGGGCAATTTGTTATGCCAAAGATAAGGCATCATCGACAATATATGTAGTAGCCCTTTCCAATGGAATAAAGAAATAATTTCAAACATGTTAACCACTGTAAGGTATTTTTACCAAAGATTTATGTGTGTGTTTTGAGTGCAATCGAGTCTGATAGAATTTAGCTCATTTTTACTTGGCATCCATAACATGCCCGTGGATGAAATTTTCATTGGATATTGTGATAAATGAGGTGTTTTAGAAATTTCCTTAATGGGCCAACATGCATCTTGGCAATTTTGGCATTCAACTTCTCTAAATTAGTGGTCCAACTAATTCCATCACAAGAACAACTTTGATGCAAATACAGCTTAACATTGTGAAAAAACAAAATTTCATGTCATCACAATTGGAAAATGAAGGTTTATTAGTCGATCATCAAACAAGTAAATACTTATAAGAAAAGTCTCTTTTCACAACATTGGTTGCTGCAAGATCCATGGAAAATTTTCCACCTTATTCCATCTAAAGAAGGATAATGGAAAGCCTTTTGGAAATTGCAATGATAGTGTGAACCCTTTGAAATTGTAATATACAAAAGAAACAAAATAAAATAATAAAATAAATAGTAAATTTCTAATTTTTAATAATATATAATAATAATAAAACACTTTAAAATTACGAATATTTAATATTTGAGTTTTGAGATAAATAACATTTTAATTTGCTATAAATTACAAGTTTATTACAAATTACAAGTGTTCAATGAAAGCTAATAAAGAGATCTATCATAAACATGAGCTTCCACAAATCCAAGTAAAGTGCATTTTCCTAATATAAATCTATTCTACACAACTAATAAATCCAAGTAAAGTGCATTTTCCTAATATAAATCTATTCTACACAACTAATAAATCCAAGTAAAGTGCATTTTCCTAATATAGATCTATTCTACACAACTAATAAATCCAAGTAGAATGCATTTTCTTAATATAGATATATTCTACACAACTAATAGTAAAGTCCAAAGACAAAAAAAAACTTTGTTGGTTCATTCAAACTCTCCAAGATAGTATTTCCCAATAACAACTGCGTTCTCTTAATTTGAACTATTTTTTGGATTTGAGCCTAGGCAGTACACTTATGGGCCAAGCTTCTCTCTTCTAACCGATTATTCTTTTTTCTAATATCACTCTAAAGTCTAATATGGGTTACCAATTCTTTTTTATAGATTTAAAATTTAATTCTTTTTTATAAATTTTAAAAAAAAAAAATTCAAAAAGTAATCACCAAAAATAAAGATTCAAAACAAAAATTTACAATCAATCATGTTTTTCCACCTTCATTAAATATTTTTATCTCATCTCTTTGTGTTTTTCTCTTCCTTGATATCATAATGTACAAGAGTAGATTTAAAATCATGTAAGAATATTTTGATGTGATAAAAAAGCTAGGTTACATAGATTGTCATAACCTACCCATGGACAGACATAGGGATAGAGATAGTGAAGGTGCCACCTTAAGTATTTCCTTTATTTAAGCTGCCATGTAAATCCTATGTATTCCTATTAGGATAGGTATTCCTATTAGGATAGTGAAATTTTAATATTTATTGTTATTTTTATTTTATATTATTATTTTTATAAATATATTTTTATTTTCATATATTTATTTTTTATTTGTATTTTTCTAAATTAACTACAAAATTTATATGTTAATAAATTAATTTAAAATTTAAAAATAATAAAATTTGTATTTTATTTCTTAAAAATATTTAAATTAATATAATTTTTTCAACACCTAATAATTAAAACTTTATTAAAGACTGATTCATAAAAATAAACAATATAAAATCCAAAAAAATTGACCACAAATTGAAAAGTGTACTATGTGCTTGATATGGACTAATACCACACGGGATTGACATGTCCACCAAATTTGCTATTATTAAACATGCTTCTTAGACACTGTTTTTTAATAATATATGGCAGTCTAACTCATGCAATCACATGCGTTTTAATGGAGAGATGCTTTTGGGCTTAAAAAAATATTTTTAATTTTTATATTATTTGTTAAAAAACAAATTATTTTTATATTATTGATTAAAATATTATAAGAAAATAAATTTTTACTATGCATATTGTCATGACTTTACAGGATGTTTGAACACATTTTGTAATTATTCATCTCCTTAGGGCATGTGACACTGTGATGGTTCTTACTTGGTTGTTTGGCACACCAAGAATACTTCGTCTGGATTATGCCTCTTCACATAGAGCATAGCCATACTCCGTTCTAGGCTATCGATGAGTTATGCTTCTACTCTACTGCAACTCTTGCTTACTTAGACAATTGTCAACACAATTTAACATTTAGTCTTATTCAAGCATTCACCCATGAACAAGAGAACAATTGCGGAACAAAACTGAAGAAAAACACATAAATAGTTCAGGCAGCACAAACCATGCCTAATACCTGGCTAAGTCTTTGTTATTGAGAAACAGTTATTGTAACATCCCCGTTTTCAAAACCCAAACTAGCGATATATATTGTAGATGTCATATATGGTTGAGAGCCAAGTGATGAATATTGTAAATATAGCATATGGCCGACAGCCAAAGTGATGTAATATGTAAATGATGTAAATTGAATATAATGAATGAAATGTATTGTCACCTGTAGATGGACACAAAAGAATATTTAGAGGCTAAGTATCCACAAGAGAGGAAGGGATTCAAGGAGGAGAGTTACCCATGTCTATTAAACCAAAACCCATTCCCTATTTTCTTTCTAAAATGATCCTTACCATGAACCTCCCATTAGTTGTTGATTGTTCTAGAGCCCAAGCATTGAATTCATGTAAGAGGGTTGGTGTGAGAGTCACTTTCTATAGTTATAGAGAGCATGGGGGTTAAGTACAATCAACTTTAGGAAGAGTGCAAGTACTCAAGCAAGCAAGAGAAGGGAGGAAATATGTATGGGTAGGAGACTAGAATCATGCATTCACGTTTTTGGATAGAGAGTTGTTTTTACATGCATTTTTTTGGCCAACAATGGAGTTTTGAGTGTGGGAGCTTGAAGGTATTTTTCGTGGGCATGTTTTGTTGTTCTTTGGAGATATAATCTTGTGGAGAAAGAGGTCGTGTGCCTAGAAGTAGCGAGTTGTTCAAAATTCGTCAAGGAAGAATGCATTTGGGTTGTTGAGCGAATTTGTGTTGCAGCTGTGGAATTCCTAAAGTCCCAACAAGAAGAATTCATATTCAACCTATGCTGAAAGCCCTGCAGGGGAGTGGAAAGGCCCGAGGTATTGTGAACAGTGAAGGCGGATTCCATCCCTTGGGTCGTACAGGTTGAGGGGAAGTGTGTTGGTGGAATGAAATTAGCCGAGAGTTAAACTACTGAAAAGGGGACATTAGTCAGCCTTAAGGACCTCCATGTCACATATCCACCATCATAATCAACTTTTTGTTGATTTCTGCAGAATCAGAGCCTCTGAATCCTCTGCGGATGCCTAGCGCAAGCTAGCTCTTTCTCTCTCTCTGCTCCCATGTGATCGCGGGTCATAATCACAGGTCAAATAATTTGTGGTGCCTCTTTGTATTTCACGCCTCGGTGCCACATGGATGTCGAATAGTTCGACTTTGCAACTGTCGAACCCCAGCAAGGCTGGTAACTGGCCAATAGGGATGAGTCCCTACAGGGTTGGAAAATGGCCATTAGGAACGGCTTTGTCACGTGGGTGAGCGGAGTACAGGTGGTGAGAGGGGAAACACGACATGGTGGGTGGTGTGACAGGAGACAGGTCCCACTTCACATGCCACACCATTCCGGACCCCCCCCCCCTCACTGCTAAAGGCAGAACAACAAGAGGGCTCTGGAATGAAGCCTCAGCCGTAGATCTGGGCGGGTGGACTTTGGTCGTTTAGATCTGCTTGCCACTTACCCTAAGGTGCATTCGTGCCCCAGCTTAAAGTTGACGTCTCTTCCCCACATCTGACGGTCATTATAGACCCTGAGATCCTCCAAAGGAATCTCTTCCATTCATTGGGACTTAACCACATGCTAATATCTCGATATTTATAAGTTGGGATTTATCAAGGCAAGAGCCCGACCTCTTGTCAACGGAACTCCCGAATCCCCAATTCCTGATTTCCCAAAATGGGTAATCTCTCGACACGTAGCCTCCCAAAATCCGTCGGTCTACGACTACTTCGGGGTTTCCACCATGGAACATCCCAATCTCTCATCACCAGAACTCCCGATTTCCTGAAATGGGAAATCTCATGACACGTGGCCTCCTTTAATCGGACGACCCAAATCTATTTCGGGGTTTCAACCATGGAAGGCCCCGATCTTTCGTCAACAGAACTCCCGAGTTCCTGATTCCCAATTTCCCGAAATGGGTAATCTCTCGACACGTAGCCTCCCGAAATCGGTCGGTCTACGACTGCTCCGGGGTTTCCACCATGGAACATACCGATCTCTCGTCATCAGAACTCCCAAGTTCTCGATTCTCGATTTCGTTGCTATCCACGAAGGTACAGAAAGACAAGGTGGTAAGGCATTTAACATCCTACCTTCTCCTACCAAATCTAACTGTCATGAGTGACCAAATATTTCCCGGCGGGATCTCATCCGTTGATCAACACCTATCAAGTTTAAGGTACTTATATTTCCAGCTTCTTCTTCTTATCTGATGGTCGTGAGTGACCACAGATCTCCCGACGGGATCTCGTCCATCGATTCGATACATACCAGGGATTTCTTAGGGTCGTGCGCCCTCACGTCCTCCTTCCAGGTTCTTGATGATGTTTTCAAGGAGGGTATCTCTAAAGGGAGGTTTACCCAGGGTACTATCTAAGGCAGATAAGGGTATCTCTCTCCCGAGAACCAAGCGTAAAGTCTGAATTAAATTAGTTTGCATATAAATAACAATTTAAGAGAGCATAAGCCACACGTAGTCTTTCCATATAAACTTACAACTACCATTACTGATCAAGACACCAAACAAACATTCTTATAATGAAGTCATTCATGATTTCACAGCTTATGATCATAAATGTCAGCATACATATATTTCAATATGTCAAAGGCAAAACACTTATCAGAAAGTAACACCAAGGGTTATGCAACTGCTGAGATGGGTGCTCGTTTCCACCCAACCGTAGGCTCAACGACTCCCATCGGATTTACCACTAGCCACCCCTGAGATGAGACCACAATGCTGTGAGACTGCGTCTCTGTTTGCCAGTGACCAGGAGCGAAGGTTATGCTCCTTCCTCTCTGCTATCACCCACTCTGCATATCGCCAGAGTTCTCTTTTTCCCCTCGCATCATCCCCCCAATCGCTTCTCCCCCACGCCTTATCCTCTTGCGAGGTTGCGTGTGGCGCGATTTCCCTTGCGCCAGTCAGGCCTGACGGCTCTACGGATGGGTAGTTCACCTCCCCATCCCTCATTAACTCCTAAGGAGCCATCTGCCTACTAGCCTGCGAGACATTTAATTCGGGGTCAGCGAGTCGCTTTTGGTTCTCCAAGCCAATGGAGTCCAAATACGGTATTGATTCTCAGTGGAAGTTAACGCCACCTTTCCAGGTGCCTTCCACTGCCTTTCTACAACCATCGTGGTCTCTTTTTCAGCACATCCCCTCTCAGTAGTCCTGCAATATAAATTCATAATGTTATTCACATTCATCGACCTTTTCCACAAGGTCCATTCACATCACATATTCACATTTCTGAGTTTGCCATAGTTCTGGGCAAGTCCAGTTATTTTTACAAACTGGGGGAAACATGGTGTTACACTCCATCTCTTGTGGATTCATAGCCCCAGCTCAGGGGTGTCTTGCTGTTGAGAATTGGAACAACAAGGCTACGGTTGGGAGGAACGTCTGTCCTCTACAATAGGTTGGACATTTTATAAGATGAGTGTTGTTATTTGGTGTGTTTATGTGTGCATAATGTTGATATAGTTGTTGTGCAATTTACTCTAAAATATATTTGGTTATTATTGGTGTTGTGAGAAGAATGATACATTTAAACCCATGTTTAAGTGGTTGAATGTTGTTGTATGTTATTCAATTGTTTCTATGCACATTTAAGAAATTACATCTACGTTTTTAAGAAGCATAAACAATTACAAGTGTATGAATGTCATGTTGCTGGTTATTTCCATATTTATATTTAGTATCAGAATTTTTATGGGATTGTTTTAGCAAGTGGCGTGACCTAGATGGGGGATAGGTATGTTACAATATGGTATCAAAACTATTGGTTCAACATTGGACCCATATGGGACAAGAACCACTGTGAATTAAGTAAATTCATTGTTGTAGACTTTTGTCTATGCAAATTTGGGGGAAAATCGAGAGACAATTCGAGTCAAATACTCAAATTCATGGTCAAGATTCATGTTTAAATGAATCAGAGATTTTTAAAGAGTTTAATGGAACCAATATGCAAATTTGCAGAGTCGAATTTGACTTGGAATGGCCAAATTTCGCATTTTAATGGTTGTTGTCAAGTTACAGGAAGTTTGGTATATCGACAATCGAGATCGCGTCTAATCGTGAGATCAAAGACCGAGGTTAATCTTGATAAATATAAAAGTTTGTAAGGTTTCATCTATTTGGAAGGTTGAGTAAATCAAAGGCTAGGATTTGTTTTAGGGTCTTTTGAAATGGATGACATTGACGATCGAGGTTTGTCGATAGAGTTAGGCGAAGTTTAATGAATCAACAGTTTATATTGTTTCGATTGTTAGATTGATGGTCCAGATCGATCATAAAAATGACAAAAATTTTCTAAGTTTTGAATTTCTCCAAGAGAAATTGTTGACGGTCGATGGTCGGGTTGATCGAAATGACAAAGACCTTGGTTCAGCCAGAAGAAATATCTGATCACCGATGGTTGATGGTCGGGCATTGGCTGAATCCAACAAAGTATTTTCATTCGTCAACAAAAATCATCGATGGTCGATGGGTCGATGGTCGGGCGTCGATCGATTTGGCAATGTGTTTTGAATCACGCAAGTGAATTCAGCAATGGCCAATGGTGTAACGACCCCACCATTACGACAACAAGCATCATACAATAGACAAAAAAAAATTATTTTGCGTTAGAAAATACACATCACACTAAATGGAAACATCATCGACACGTCATTGACATATATTAACGAAACAATATTAGTTCATTAATAATCATTTATGACACAATGTCGACACATCATCATCATGAACCACAACATGCATATCAATGTATTAACACATTAATTATCAACAGCCCAAAATCATTGCATTCTATAATTAATAATGACCCATAACAGTACAAATCTTAAATGTTCAATGCATCTCATAAGGTCCATCATCAAATAACAGCAAGAAAACATAAGATAACATAATGAATCATAAGGATCATAAAGATAATCACAAGAATCACATAATATACTACCCACCCAACCTACCCTGCAAGGTTAGGACCTGCAGGACACTTAAGCAACACTCAAGCCCAAGTTCCAATTAATTTTAACCATTTAAGGTCTCAAGGCTGGCGATTGTTCTAAGGAACAAGGAGGTGTCTACATCCCCCCTAACACAATCAATCCGAGCAACTAGAAAAACATAGTCTATGATCATCAATCTCATCAATCCATTAATCCTAAACATCAATTAATCAAGGCACATGAGTAATCATTTGCATAACACTTAATAGACCATATTAAATCCAAGGTGCAAGTCATTTGTCAATTATTTTCGAGGCACAAGTCTGAGTCACAGAATACGATCATTCGTCAATAATAATTTTTCATTACGTGCTAGAAGACTAATGTCTAAGAACATCATTTATTACATAAATCCATTGCAGAAAACCATCATTTATTAAAAAATTCCATTTGCTCATGAAGTCTAAAATGTATAACTATCATTTATTACAAAAATCCATTTGCGCAAGAAAACCTAATTACTAAATCCATTATATAATGACATAAAAAAATGTGCAAGGTAAAATTCATCATTTTTATGGCGTTTAAGTAACTTCAAATCAATCAATACATCATCTATATTCCATGGCACCAACAATATAACTACTTATTTCTTTATTACATCAACATTCATTCCACGACACCATGAAAACAAATTTTGAACAATCAACCATGAACATCAAATTCATTGTGCACAAGGGTTACAATTTCTAAACCAATGATGCATCAATGACATTAAATGGTGAAATAGAAATCTAGTTATTATGATCATCATGTGTCAACAATTTAAATGTGCACGTGTAGTTATCAATTTGTTTCATGGTGCGAAGGAAGTTAGCTACCTAACTCGACCCAATTTTAATCCATTTCATTGTAAGCAGGTAACACTCAATGATTCTTGGTGCATGAAATCTAAGTACTTATCAATAAAGAAACACATCAGTCTAAGGGAGAAAGTGAATATGAACTCAATTATCTTAGCTAACACTTTCATAGTGAGGTTATTTTATATGAATAGGTAAGGAGAGGCAGATTTACAGTTTCGTTACACACACCCAAAAGAAGATCAATGCATTAATTAACACCATTTTTCCATTGTGCAACCATATATATAAGAAAAATAAAAATCATTAGTAATTCACTATTAATTAGTTCAATGATTCTTAAGCTATCTCACATATCCATATATGAAAAATTTTAGGGGAAGATCAATCATTATTTTAACAACCATTCAACTCGAAGATGACATAATTTCATCGAGAGGACTAGAGAGGGACCCACTCCTACTTAATCCATAGAGGAACTTCAA
The DNA here is from genome assembly GCA_009831015.1 of Picea engelmannii. NCBI lineage: Eukaryota > Viridiplantae > Streptophyta > Pinopsida > Pinales > Pinaceae > Picea > Picea engelmannii. Next base: position 235,521 of record ML797157.1, read on the forward strand.
TGCTAACCACAATCTGACCAAGAAGAGAGGAAAACTAAAGCCTTAGTACCACTATAAGGTTCCAAAGCTAATTGTGCCCCCAAATAAAGAACCCAAAATTTAACAAGTAGTAAAGGAGGGATTCGAGCTACTTTACATCGGTATAAGAATAACAAAAGGCAGACCCCATCTTAAATAAGCGTTGGACAAATTCACAACCAACTCACATGCTCTTGTAAAAGAATTAAGGGAATATCTTTACACTGACATCCAACTATCACGACAATTAGTGAATAGGGATTTAATTTTAAAATTAATAAAGAGGAATTTTAGAAACCTATAATTGTTGTCATGAATTAAGGACAGGCTCGTGCCACTAATCAATGGCGTTCATTTAATAAGGTGTAGGTGTCAATAAGTTGATGGAAGGAAAAATTCCCATTATGGATTAAGAGAAGGACTCCAAGGAATCCACCCCAGTAATGGCACAATTACTTGTTGGAGATAACAACTCAACAAAAATGAAAATTCTACGCAGCAAAACTAAATTATTGGAGGGAAAACTACAGGTGAGGGGACATTCAACAAAGGGAGAAAAATCTCTGAAATAAATCGCTAAGGGAAAAATAAATCGGATGGAAAACCAACCACTAGACGAAGCTCAAATTTTTGTAAACCTCTAAGGGAAAAACGCCACAATGAGAGACTCGAGGTTTATCGGGAAACTCTGATGGAAAATTTTCCTCAGTGATCAACATTTGGTGTGCTTACGAGCAACGCGAGACTCAAAGAAAAGCGTAGTGTTCTGATCGCTCTAAACACATGGGCTAAATACATGGATGGGCATACAACATCAAGGGTCGACCACACAAATCCTTCTTATATAAATCGTAGAGGGTGGGATTCCTAGATTGCAAATGATCCCAACTCGGATCTACTGCATAGTGGGGTTTCACACAGAAAGTAAAGAAAAAGGGGGAAAATGACAGCACTCAGACAAGGAAGGCGCATGCATCCATTGAACGAAACCATCGTTGCTAGAGCAGAAGCTACCAAACATTATCCCAAGGGAAGGGAAAAACTCTGATCTGGGATAACATTGTGGCTCAACGAGGTAACGACAGAATGTGCTTCTCCATTACTTAACATTGGTATTTAAATTCTACATAGAAATACTACATCATTACTAGACGTAGGTACACAGTGGGTCAAAATTTCCCAACCAATCATGGGTGCAATATAGTATAAATTAAAAGAAAATGAGTATAGAAGAGTTTAAGTTCTAAAAACAGAGGTATTATACAAATATTATTCCAATAAAGGTTGAATCGAATTTCTGTGTTTTTTTTTTTAATTTACATTCATATTATACCAGTTCATAATTGAAGGAAATCTATAGCGGGGGGGAATGTACAGGCAACAAAATAAAAATAAAGTAACCTTTAATTTCACACACATCCAGATCCATAAAACCATTACAACTTCCAACTACGTATAAAACCACATACAAAATTGTTAACTACTTTACAAATGCAAAATTTTCAACATGTACCCTAACTGAAGGTGAAGAATCTGAAGTTGTTGTCCCACGCTTGTGCTCCATCCAAATCCATTCTTTCTAATCATTGAGACCTCACCAATACCTCCCAACCAACGCTAGGGGTTCTCTTCTTCCCCCTGAGCCCCCCGAGCCGCAACGTGGCCACACACACAAACCAGAGAAAATCTATCTCCCATCTCTCCTCGCAAGGTTGGGCTACCACTCTCTATTCAAGCTGGGTGTTCCAACTTCCACAAGAAAAATTAGTCAATAAATATCCAGCAACATAACCTTACGCATACCAGTCATGATCCATTCATCTTCTCTGCCATTACTTTTATAGAGTCCTCTTAGTGACCACTTGTCAATTGCATGTTAAATTCTTTTTATTAAATTTTAACTAGGAAAAATTATCCCCCATACACTTGTCACCCAATCTCTTAGTTGCACCATAAATTTATTTAATTATTTAAATTAATTGTCATTTTCCCTCACCCACCTAAAATCGTTCCTAAAAACGCACCTTGATGTCCCTTTATTCCCACAATTTCCTTTAATGACTGAGTTTTATTTAGGAAAGTTCTCTAGAATAGATTCCTTTCTATGTTTCACATATCTTTTTGTATTTAAGTTCCCCTTTTTGACTAAGTTCCAAATTAGCATTGCTTTGCACATAAACACTAATTAATTCTTAGATAAATTATTTCTCCTTTAAATTCTTAATTTGATTTTTCTTCATCCCCGTTTTATTAATTGATTAATTATTTTTTAGTCCTCATACCCTATTTAAACCTAGGCTTTAATTTCAACTAGGCTTAGCATTTTTTAAGGGAAATTTTATAATTAATAAACTTTACTTATACAAAATTTATTTTAAGGCTGACCATGTCAAAATAAAATATTGAATTCTAGGCACCTAGGTTCATTGACTCACCAGTGTTAAAAATCGTGACATGTCCTTCAAGACGCACTACATTCTCCAAGGGTGCCACTCACCTTTATTCACTTTTCATTTATGTGGCGTGCCCTTCAATACGCACTACGTGCTCCAAGGATGTCACTCACCTCTATTCGTGTTTCATTTATACGACGTGCCCTTCAAGACACACTACGTGCTCCAAGGGTTCCACTCGCCTTTATTCGTGTTTCATTTATACGATTTTCCCTTCAAGATGCACTGTGTTCTTCAAGGGTGCCACTCACCTTTGTTCGTGTTTCATTTATGTGATATTCCCTTCAAGATGCATACATGCTCCAAGGGTTTCACTCGCCTTTGACAGATTTTGGTAGACATCCAACCCTTGGAATCAAGATTCGATAATCCATTAAGAGACCTTGTGGGAGACTAAGGACCTCTAAGGAATAAGGACCATGCCTTATTGCGTACCCCTTAGAATCTTTGTGAGAAATTGTCTCAGTCTGCCCTTATGACATCGTGTATCTCTCGAACTAGGTAATCATTAACCTACAGTTCAAGCCACGACGAGAGTGATAGTAGGTTGTGGCAGGGATACTACCACACCTCTCCTTCACTATATTTGGTTATCGTGCATGGCCCTTTTACTCCTAATGTGAGTATGATTATCAAGCAATCATCAGCCTGCATCCATCAATGAAACATGTCAGCGATCCATAAACAACATCATAATATACCCAATTATATGTCACATATGAATAAGCAGAAATACCTAAACCTTATACATTCCACTCCCTAACTCGATCTGGAGTCCAAGGAGGTCCACTAATGCCATTGACATCCTCAATCTGTTAAGATTCATGCATACTCAAGAGAAACTAGTCAATAGCACATGTCTATACATAAATAACAAAATATAACATCATAATCCACAATCTCATCATCAGAATCCATAAGCGAAGAAGAAAATCATATAATGAATTGTATCACTTGCATGCAAGTGTCCTCAATTAATAAGTCACATCAGATGCACTCAAGAGCGAGATGTTACATACACCCCCTATTGTTTTAAACTTCGTTCTAAATTTTCACGGTATACAAGTGCAGAAATAAAGTATCTGGCAATATCTAAATGTTTAGCTATCAAACAAAAATGGAAACTGTTGGCGCATATCATATGCGTCCTCCGAGGTAGCTGAGTGTGGACTATAATTTTCCCACTGAACCTTGACATGATCGACTATTCAACATCACAGTTTTCGAATGTCGTGGTCTAGAATGGTATTGGCTCCGTCGTGAATGCACCCTCGTCTGGCACATACAAGGAACTCATGTCAATCACATGTGTAGAATTGCTAACATAAAGTCTCAAGACAGATACATGAAAAATGTCATGCATATGCCTCAAAGAGTCAAGTAAGGCTAGTCAATAGGCCATGGGCCCCTTCCTTTCCACAACCTTGAAAGGTCCCATGAACCTAAGAGAAATTTTAGCAACCTTTCCAAAATTCATCGAACTCTTGTGTGGTTTCACCCGCAAGAAGACTCGATTGCCAACTTCATAACTATGGTCAACACGATGCACATCAACATAAATATTATGTCAATCCTACGCTTCCTTCACCCTTTGTATTATCATTTGCATTTGCTCTTCCATTTCTTGGATCACTTCTAGTCCTACTAGGACCCTATCCTCAAGTCGATCGCAACTCAAAGGCGTCAGACACAGTCGCCCATAAAGAAACTCAAAAGGTGCCATCTCAATAGCGCTTTGATATTTTTTTTTGTATGCAAACTCTACTAGTGGAAATAACTATTCCCAAAGCTTATGTTGGTCCATCATGTACATACAATATATCCTTCAAGATTTGGTTCATTCTTTTTGTTTGTCGTCGGGTGATATGCGGTACTAAAGTTAAGTTGGGCTCCCAAGGCCTCTTGGAAACTAGTCCAAAATGGTCATGTAAACACTGATCCTAGATCGGATATGATCCTCTTAGGCATGCCATGCAGTCTCACTATCTCGCTGATAAAGATTCTAGCAATGTCTGGCACCTGATATGTCGTATGTATGGGGATAAAATGTGCACTTTTCATCAGAGGGTCGACTACCACAAAAATTTAGTCGTGCCTCCTTGTCATCAACGACAATCCAACAATGAAGTCCATCAAAATGACTTCCTATTTCGATTCTGGAATAGCATGTGGTTGTAGTAATCCTGTCGGATGTCTATATTCAACCTTCACTTGATGACATTATAGACATCTCACCATGTAGTTGACTATGTCCGCCTTCATTCCTTTTCAGAAGAATAAGGGTTTAAGGTCTACCCTCATCTTCGTGACTCCAGGATGAGCCATGTACACTCCTCTATGAGCTTTGTTTAAGATCAAACTTCTCAATTTGTCATTGGGGGGTACGTATATCGGGTTATTCTATCTAATTAATTCATCATTGTCCAGAGTAAATCCCTCAGATTTTGGTACCAACATGGTGTTTTTTCCGATAAATTCCTTAACCTCTTTATACCAATCATTGTCTCACTCTATAGTTAGAATATTTTCACGTAGATTCGTCTGAAGAGGTATCGCCAAAAATATGTGTGGTCTCCAACTCAACGCATCCGCAACTATGTTCATTGTTCCTTTTATGTATGTAATCTCTAAATTGTACTCTCTAAGAAGTTCCTACCAATGCCTTTGTCGCGCGTAAAAGTCACTTTGTGTAAAAATGTGTTGCAAACCACAATGGTCCATTTTTAGTTCGAATTTTCATCCAATCAGGTAGTGTCTCCACACTCTCAGGGCATACACAATTGCCAATAACTCCAAATTGTGTGTCACATAGTTCTCCTCATGCTTTCTTAACTTCTTTGATATGTAAGCGATCACTCGACTGTCTTGCATCAAAACTTTTCCTAAGCCTTCCTTGGATGCATCTGTGCATATAAAGAAGTCCTTGTCCATGTCAGGGACTTTTAGTATCGGCGCTATCGTCAAAAACTCCTTGAGCCTTTGAAATGCTTCCATGCATTTTTTGGTCCATACAAACTTCTTTTTTTTCCTCTGCAACTCCGTAGTCTAATTTTCTATATTAGAAAAACCCTCGACTAAATGTCGATAATATCCCACTAAACCCATGAAGATACACACTTCTGGGACATTTTTCAGTGCATGTCATTCCATAATATTATCTACCTTCACTGGATCCACAACGATACCTTCGTCAGAGATGACACACCCTAAATAATGAACCTTTGATTGATAAAAATAGCATTTCGACAGTTTCCCATATAATTTGTTCTCTCGTAGATACTGTAGTGTCAAGCGCAAATGTTTGTCATGTTTTTACATTGTCCAAGAATATATCAAAATATTGTTAATGAATACTTGAACAAACCTTTCCAGGTATTCACAGAACACCCCATTCATCAAGCTCATGAATACTCCTGGGGAATTTGTCAATCCAAATGGTAAAATGGTAAACTCGTAATGTCCAAACCTCATCTTAAATGCGGTCTTAGGAATGTCTTCCTCCTTGATCCATAACTGGTGATACCTTGATCTCAAGATGATATTTGAAAACACTATCGCGCCTTTCATATGATAAAACATATCATCTATTATTGGCAACAGATACTGGTTCTTGATGATTGCCTCGTTCAAATGACGATAGTCAATGTAGAGTCTCCACGACCCATCCTTCTTTCATATGAAAATAATAGGTTCACCCAAAGGTAACACACTTGGACATATAAGTCCTAGGTCCAACAACTCCTTCAGTTTCATTTTCAACTTCTGTAACTCAGGGGTCGACATCCAATAAGGAGTTCTTTCTATCGGTTCAGTCCCAGGTTTTAGGTCGATGGTAAATTCCAATTCCCTCTCAGGTGGAAAACCTGGTAACTCTTCTAGGACTATGTCAGCAAATTCTCATACTACCGGAAGGTTTTCTAGTCCTTTATCCATGCCCTTTTCATTCAACACAAGGATTTCATATAGCTTGCGTCCCTTGCGCATGTTTTTCTGTAGCTATAGGGAGGAGATGAACCTTAAAGAAACTCCCTAGTTTCTTCCTATAATCACTCGTCTCTATCCCTCATCATCGAACAAACTCAACCGTTTCGTCTTATAGTTGAGTATTTCCTCATGCAATTACAACCAGTCCATATTGATCAGGACATCATAAGATCCTAAGATCGTGATGTATAGGTTGGTATTCGTGATAAAATATCACAAGTTAAGGATACATTTTGTAACCTTTTCTCCAACCTTCTGCTCGAATCCCGAAGCCATTTCCACATAGCTAAACTCATCTTGTTTGACTGCCTTTACCTTAATTATTTTTAGCACTACACTAGAAATAAAAATCTTTGTAGCACCTGGATCTTTCAAAATACTAAAGGTCTGGTCAACGATGGTACCTGATGTCTCAAGTACAGTAGACTAGTGGTTGTCTTGGTTGTTATTCACCATTGCATGAATATGATGGGCCTTGCCCAAATCTCCTACGATAGTGTGCCCAACTGACCCGACTACTCTGGCCCTCTCAACTGAAGAATCATGCTTGTAATGTGTCTCTCCACATGTCCAGCATCTGATCTTTGGCCTAGTAATCCTAGTCCCCGAAGTATAACTTCACGGCCCACCATCCTGAAACCCTGGTCTGTTCTGTTGAACAGGCCTAGACTACTGTTGCTGCTACAAACGACTTTTCTTCTGGTGTTGTGGTCCTTTGTAGGGAGTCTGTTGTTGAGGTGTTTGTTGTCATGGTGTCATGAATGTGGATCCTCTTGGTGTACCTCGATACCCTTGTGGATGTCTAGTTGGTGTTTGATGTTGTTGTGCACCATATGTCACCTATCCCCTTCATCTCACAGGAGTCCTCCTGTGACCCCCATTGATCAACTCTTCTTCAACTATGAGGGACTTCTGGAAAACATCGTGCAACATATGAGGAATTAATATCCTCACCTTAGCATGAATGTTGATATTAATGCCGAACACAAACTTGTTGACCTTAATCTTCTCGATGTTCAAATGTGGAACATACCTAAGTAGCTCCATGAAATGGACCTCATAGTCAGGAACGTACGACCGCCCTATTGTAAGGCATTGAAGTCATTGAGATGACGCTCAATTAATTCCTTCGACAGATACCTCACCTAGAACCACTCTGATCCAGGTGGATATTGGTGGACACCCTCCTATTCCACTTGGACCCACACCATTGTTTCTTTCGGTTTTTCAACTTCCTTAATTGTAGTACAATTTACTATTTTTAGCAGTTTTTCGGGTCCTGAACTTCCGAAGCTATTTTGAGGCCCTAAACGACGTTTTTTGGGCATGAATGATCTGGCAAATATGAGCCCATTCCAGACTCAATATTTGTTGTCAACAGTGTAGTCCTCAGATATATCTTTCTAACAATGTATCATGTGTGTCAAACAGAGATAGTATGCCAAAGTTACAACCCTGGGAAATTGATGTACCAATTTACCCCAACAGGGCCCATATTCTGGCGTTTCATCTCCTAGGGTTAGGTTTTTGGATGTTTAGGGTTTTCCATTGTTTCTCAACAATATATAGGCCTTCGTGCCTCATTGTAACATAGATTTCATACGCCACTAGCCACCACATCTCTCTTCAGAGATAAGCTACCAGCGCCTAAGCTATTTTATTTCCATTCTGTCTATAAGCATATTTCAGTCACTTTTGTTAATGAAATGAAGTCTTACATCCACTACATATCTACGTTTATGTGTATTTCTATATTTCATTGTGTTCCTGCATAAATCTGGATCAGTGGTATCAGAGCAGTCTGCTCTTTCTCGATCCTTCTTTGCATGTCCCCAATGAGATCAGGGTATAAGGAGTTAGGGCTCGATATGGTTGAATCGTTGCAAGATCAACCTCACAAACCCTGATGGCCACCCATGGGAGAAGAAACGAAAGATGAGGGAGCAGGATATCCTATCAAATTATTGCTCGAGGAGGCCCTCGAGAAACAAAGGAACGTGATGATGGACAACTTTTACAAGATCATTCAACGGCTGCCCATTGGCAACGTATCTACATCCAACAACCACTCTAGAGGCGCCACACCTTTTAAGGTACAAGTAAAATTTGACAACACATATTTGGGGGCCAAATAGATGTAGATGGCATTGATATATGGTTGAATATTCTAGAAGGATATTTCTTGGTTCATGACTTTTCCAACCAAGAAAGGATTATTTTTGCACTCCTTAAAGCTTCCCCCCATGTCAAGGACTGGTGGGAAACCTACTAGGAGAAACAGAGTGAGGGGGAACCCTCTCTATTCTCGGTCGCACCCACTTCGAATTATTTTTGAGATGCCATCAAGGAAGAATATTATCCTGTGGGGGGCTATGAGGAAAAATACATACAATTTACTACGTTGCGGCAACAAAGAGACCAAGATGTGCATGATCTGACGAATATGTTCCATACCCTACGCACAAAGTTGGGTATGAAAGATTTGGAGAAAAAATTGGTGTTAAACTACCGAAATTGTCTTCATAGATACATTCAGGAGAAAATGGATTTCCTCAACATCTCCTCGCTTAGTGCGGCATATTGGTATGCTGCCAAGATTGAGAAGAAGTTCAAACAGAAGAAGCAAGACTTTGGGTTTGGGAATTAGAATCAAGGGAAACGTACCCCCAAACTACCGAATAAAGGACCAAGCCAAGGCAGGGCGGCCCAAGACAACCCACCAAATCCGCAAGCAAAGAACAACATCACAAAGCCAAAAAAGGACACAGGCAAGTGGTGTGAGTTCCATAAGTGCTCCACTCACAACACAAGTGAGTTTCAGGCCAAGCAGTCACTGGTAGCCGAGTTGAAGACTTCTAAATTGGATGAAGGCTATGACTCTGAATCAAAACCCAGAAAGGGGAATGACAGGGGGAATTATATTATCGATGTGGAGTACAATTCCACCATTGCCACCAGAAAGATACAGAAGAAGGAACCAGAAGATCCAGACGAGGAAGACAACCTCTTCCATTCCTAGATGTGGGTAAAGGGTTCCCCGGTGCAGTTCATTGTCGATGGTGGGAGCCAGAAGAACCTCATCTCAATAGAGGTCGTGAAATGGATGGGATTGTTGACAACAACACACCCCCAACCATACACCATCGGGTGGTTGCACCAAGGACAGGACCTCCACGTAAGTCAGCAATGTCGCCTTCCCTACAACATCAAGCCCTTCATGGATGAGCTATTATGTGGCATTTCTCATCTTGATGTTTCTGATGTATTATTAGGCCAACCATACTTGTGGAAGCGACATGTTATGTATGAGTCCAGGCCTCGTTCTTTTATTATTACTTTGGGCAATAAGTTGTACAGGATACCGGAAATAGCACCGCCTACAACCATCTCTTTGGTTACTACAAAACAATGCAGTAAGCTCATTGCCAAAACCAAGAAATTTGTTTTCTTGATGATCTAACCTTAGGTAAAGAAGAATATTGCGGCCACGACCTCCAGACAAGGTCCCTCTGCATGACAAAAACATATGGATAAGGTCATGGAGGAGTATAAGGACATCTTCACCTCCCCCACAAGGGTGCCTCTACTCTGTCAGGTCAAGAACGCCATCTATCTGACCCCAGGTGCATCATTTCCCTATGGACCGATCTATCGACGCTCTGTTCTGGAGAATGATGAAATCAAGAGGCAGATTCGGGAGCTGTTGCAAAAATGTCACATCCGACTGAGTTCATCGCTTTGTGGGAGCCCGATCATGCTGGTGCAGAAGAAGGATGGGACTTGGAGACTCTACATTGACTACCGGGCATTGAACAAGATCACTGTCCAGAATAGGTAGTCGATCCCATGGATTGATGACCTTCTGGACCAACTCAAGGGGGAAAAATATTTTAGCAATATCGACTTGAAGTCTGCATATCACCAGGTACCAATCGAACCCTCTGATGTGTGGAAGACTGCCTTCAAATCCAAGGAGGGCCTTTTCGAATGGTTGGTCATGCCTTTCGGGTTGATTAATGCCCATGCAACCTTCATGCGACTAATGGATGACATCTTGCGACCATTCACCAACTCATTTGTAGTGGTGTACTTGGATGGCATTCTGATCTTTAGCCAGACTTGGGAAGAGCACCTCCACCACATCTGACAAGTCCTCCAAACACTAGGGAAAAACAAGTTGTGTCCCAATTTGGAGAAGTGCACTTTTGGAGTGCCCCAGGTTCAGTATATGAGATACATTATTGATGAGCGGGGGGTGCATGTGGATCCAGCCAATATCCAATTCATTCAGGATTGGCCAGCCCCGACCACCCTAACAGAGCTCCACAGCTTTTTGGGTCTTTCCAATTTATACCGTAGGTTTGTGTTGGGATTCTCTCATATCACTTGGCCCTTGAGTCAAGTCACCAAGGGAAGAGAGAAAGAAAAAAAAAATTGTCTGAATATCAACAGAAGGCATTCGACGATTTGAAGCATCATCTCTACTCTGCACTAGTGCTCACATTACCAGACTTGCAACAACCATTTGAGACTGAGACAGATGCCTCTGACTATCCTATTGGGGCAGTCCTTACTCAACAGGGGCATCCAATGGCATATCATAGTGAGACACTTTCCGACACAGTCCGAAAGTTTCCCACTTATGACAAGGAGATGTATTCCATTGTGCAGGCTTGCTGACAATGGAATCACTACATTTTGGGAAATGAAATGATCATCCACACAGACCATCGACCCTTACAGTTCATACAGACACAAGGGAAGTTGCAGAACGATCGCCATCAGAAGTGGTCCACATACCTGCAACAATTTCATTTGAAAATTAAGTACAATAAAGGAAGCACCAATAATGTTGTAGACTTCCTCATCCAACCCCCTATCATGGTGCTAACCGTGGTACTCAAATCTTGTGGGCACGAGACTTCTGATTGGTCACTTCTCTACAAAAGTGATCCATAATTCAGCCACACATACAATACGCTCTTGGAGGGTAAGCAAGTTCCCAATTTTCACCTCCAAGATGCCCTGGTATGTCACCTAGGACATCTTTGTGTTCCTTCAAGCGAACATGCCAAGATGATCTAGGAGGCACACTACAGTTGGGTTGTTGGGCATTTCAGGGTCGAGAAAACCGTGGTAGTACTACAAAAGTATTTCTATTGGCTCAAACTTCAACAAGATGTTGGGAAGTACATCAATTCCTACACTGGTTGTGCCATTTCCAAACCGACCATCAAGAAGCAAGGCCTCTATACTCTATTGCCCACCCCTATTCGACCTTGGGAATCCATCTCCATGGATTACATTCTGGGCCTTCCTTCTACTAAGCATGGAAATGACTGTGTTTTTGTGGTCATCGACAGATTCTCAAAGATGTCCATTATGATGGCCTGCAAGAAGAATATCACAGCAAAAGCCACTGGTAAACTCTTCTTTGAGCGAGTGTGGGTACACTTTGGGATCCCACAGTCTATCATCTCAGATCAGGACAGTAGATTCCTAAGTATATTTTGGTCCAGCCTCTGGTCGATGCTAGACACCAAGCTCACCAAGTCACAGCTTTCCATCTGCAAACTGATGGCCAGACAGAGGTCATCAACCGGATGATTGTACACATTCTGCGCATGTACAACTCAAAGCATCCATGCACATGGGATGAGAGCCTCCCATATGTAAAACACATCTACAACCGGGCTCTCCATAGCTCAACCAACCACAACCCCTTTGAGGTGGGCTTGGGATTCCAGCCATTATGTCCCATTAACGTAGCCATGCCATTTGCGGCTACTCAGGAAGATTCAACACATGTCTAGTATGAGGCTGACAAGGAAAACAACTTCATTGAGCACATTCATCACATCCACCAATAGGTTCATGACATCTTGGATAGAGCCAATGCTAAGTACAAGTAGCGACATGAGCAACATTGGGTGCCACAAAACTTCCAGGTGGGAGACAAAGTGTGGCTACATTTGAAAAAGGAGCGCCTCGTTGGACCCTCCCGCAAGATTCGACTGCTCCGCTATGGACCATACACCATCACCAAGGCTGTAGGGGACAATGCCTTTGAGCTCAGTATTCCACAATTCCTTGGTCTGGACCTAATGTTTAATGTCGACTGCCTTTGACCCTACTTTCCACCCCTATTGGACACATCCAACATGGCAGAACAACTCACACCAATAGAGTTAAACCCATATTGCATGGAACAAGCAAAAACTGGTCGAATTGTGGACACACTGATCAAGAACACCCGCCAGCAGAGGATCCAGCTATGTCGAGTTGTCAAAGTAGGCCAACTCCTTCACCAGGGACCAAGTTCAGCAGAAGTTTCCTCATCTCATGGAGGAACTCAACACAATCGGGACCATTGCTTTCGATTTTTCATCTTCCTTAATTGTAGCACAATTTACTATTTTTAGCAGTTTTTTGGGTCCTGAACTTCCGGAGCCGTTTTGAGGCCCTAAACAACATTTTTTAGGCATGAATGCTCCGGTGAATGAGTCTGTTTCAGACTTAGTATTTGCCTTTAGCAGTGTAGTCCTCGGAAACATCTTTCTAATGATGTATCATGTGCGCCAAACGGAGATAGTATTCCAAAGTTACGACCCCAGGAAATTGATGTACCAATTTACCCCAATGGGGCCCATATTCCGGCGTTTCATCTCCTCGGGTGAGGTTTTTGGATGTTTATGGTTTTCCATTGTTTCTCAATAATATATAGGCCTTCGAGCCTCATTATAACACAGAGTTCATAGGTCAGTAGCCGCCACATATCTTCTCAGAGATAAGTTACCAATGCCTGAGCTATTTTATTTCCATTCTGTCTGTAAGCATATTTCAATCATTTGTTGTTAATGAAATGATGTTTTACCTCCGTTGCATATCTGCGATTATGTGTATTTCTGTATTTCATTGTGTTCCAGCATAAATCTGGATTATGCTCCTCGAACAGTTCCCATGACACGTCTTCGGCAACCATGTTTAGTTGTGGCAGGAGCATCTTCCACCATAGAAGACTGCTCCCCTTCAACTGAAAGACCACCATGTGGACCTTCATGTTGGAGGTATAATCACGAAGTGAAAAGAACATCTCCATATTCTCCAACCATTCCTCGACAACTGTGTCGTCTGTGGCACCAAATAACTCAGGAAACTTAACCTTCTCGAGTTCTTGGTGAACGCTACCAATACCGTCTGGGGTGCACGATGGACCCTCAAGGGGTACTGGCACCCTGGCCTCATCTCTATCCAGTTGACTAATCAGGACCTCTGACATCCTCTGGAAGGACCTCATCAACCCAACCACATCGTCCACAACTATCTATTCATGTTCGACAACTTTTTCTTCTCCTTGTGGGTTAGACCCCTCTGACGTGGATGTTATTTGAGACATTGCACCTCCTCCCCCTAGCACCATATCGTCTACCACCGTGTCGTCGCCTGACCATGATTACCTGCACAAATACAATTCAAATTAGTTAGTGACAAATTATAATAAAGTTTTGATACCAAGGAAGGCGTAATGATCCCAAGCCACGGGGTTGAACCCACTCTGATACTACATGTAAGGACCCTGTCGTTACGACAACAAGCGTCATACAACAAATAATTTTTTTTCTTTTGCGTTAGAAAATACACATCACACTTAATGGCAACATCATCAACATGTCATTCACATATATTAACGAAACAATATTAGTGCATTAATAATCATTTACGACACAATGCCGACACATCATCATCATGAACCATGACATGCATATCAATGTATTAACACATTAATTATCAAAAGCATGGCATCATTTCATTCTATAATTAATAACGATGCATAAAAGTACAAATATTAAACGTTCAACGCATCTCATAAGGACCATCATCAGATAACACCAAGAAAACATAAGATAACATAATGAATCATAAGGATCATAAAGATAATCACAAGAATCACATAATATACTACCCTCCCAACCTACCTTGCAAGGTTAGGACCTCCAAGACACATAAGAAATGCTCAAGCCCAGGGTCCAATTGGTTTTAACCATTCAAGTTCTAAGGGATGATTACTATTATGAAGAACAAGTAGGTGTCTACATCCCCCTTAACACAAGAAATCCAATAAACTAGCTAAAAACAAAGTCTACGATCATCGATCTCATCAATCCATCAATCCTAAACATCAATTAATCAAGGAACGAGAGTAATCATTCGCATAACACATAATAGACCATATTAAATCCAAGGCGCAAGGAATTTGTCAATTATTTTTGAGTTGCAAGGCCCAGTCACAGAATACGGTCATCTGTCAATAATAAATCTCCATTACGTGCTAGAAGACTAATGTCTAAAAGCATCATTTATTACATAAATCCATTACTCAAAACCATCATTTATTACAAAAATCCATTTGCGCATGAAGTCTAAAATCTATAACTATCATTTATTACAACAATCCATTTGCACAAGAAAATCTAATTACTAAATCCATTATATAATGACATAAGAGAATGCACAAGGTAAAATTCATCATTTATATGGCATCTAAGTAACTTCAAATCGATCAATACATCATCTATGTTCCATGGCGCCAACAATCTAACTACTTAGTTATTTATTACATCAACATTCATTCCACGGTGCCATGAAAACAAATTTTGAATAATCACCCATCAACATCAAATTCATTGCGCGTGAGGGTTACAATTTCTAAACCAACGATACATCAATGGAATTAAATGGTGAAATAGAAATCTCGTTATTATGATCATCATATGTCAACAATTTAAAAGTGCACATGTAGTTATCAGTTTGTTTCATGGTACGAAGGAAGTTAGCTACCTAACTCGTCCAAATTTTAATCCATTTCATTGTAAGTAGGTAACACTAAATGATTCCAGGTGCAAGAAATCTAAGTACTTCATCAATAAAGCAACACATCAATCTAAGGGAGCAAGCGAATCTTAACTCAAGTAGCTTAGCTAACACTTTCCTAGTGAGGTTATTTTATAGGAATAGGTAAGGAGAGGAAGATTTGCAATTTCGTTACGCACGCCCAAAAGAAGATCAATGCATTAATTAACACCACTTTTCCATTGTGCAACCATATATATAAACAAAATAAAAATCATTAGTAGTTCACTATCAATTAGTTCAATGATTCTTAAGCTATCTCACATATCCATATATGAAACTTTTTAGGGCAAGATCAATCATTAGTTTAACAACCATTCAACTTGAAGATGACATAATTTCATCGAGAGGATTAGAGAGGGACCCACTCCTACTTAATCCATAGAGGAAATTCAATGCTAACCACAATCTAACCAAGAAGAGAGGAAAACTAAAGCCTTAGTACCACTATAAGGCTCCAAAGATAACTATGCCCCCAAATAAAGAACCCAAAATTTATCAAGCATTAAATGATGGATTCGAGCTACTTTACATCGATGTAAGAAAAACAAAAGGAAGACCCCATCTTAAATAATCATTGGAGAAATTCAAAACTAACTCACATGCTCTTGTAAAATAATTAAGGGAGGATATTTACACTGACTTCTAGCTATCGCGACAATTACTAAACAAGAATTTAATTTACAAATTAATAAAGAGAAATTTTAGAAACCTGTAATTATTGTCATGAATTAAGGACTCACTCATGCCACTAATCATTGGTGGTCATTTAATAAGGTGCAGATATCAATCAGTTGTTGGCAGGAAAAACGACCATTCTGGATGAAGAGAAACACTCCAAGGAATTCACCCCAGTAATGGCGCAATTACTTGTTGGAGATTAAAAAACAACAAAAATGAAAATGCTACGCAACAAAACAAAATTGTTGGAGGGAAAACTACAGGTGAGGGCGCACTCAACAAGGGGAGAAAAATATCTTAAATAAATCGGTAAGGGAAAAATAAATCAGTTGGAAAACCAGCCACCAGACAAATCTCAAATTTTTGGAAACCTCTGAGGGAAAAAATCCACAATGAGACACTCAAGGTTTGCCGGGAAAATCTGATGGAAAATTCACCCCAGTGATCAACATTTGGCATGCTTACAGGCAATGCAGGACTCGAAGATAAGTGTAGTGTTCTGATCTCTCAAGACATGGATGGGAGTACAATATCAAGGGTCGACTACACCAATCCTTCTTATAGAAATCGTAGAGGGTGGGGTGCCTAGAGCACAAATGATACCAGCCCAGATCTGGTGCATGGTGGGGTTTCACATGGCAAATAAAGAAAAATGGGAAAAATGACAACACTCAGACAAGGAATGTGCATGCATCCATTGAAAGAAACCATCACTTCCAGAGCATAAGCTAGCAAAAATTCACCCAAGGGAAGGGAAAAACTCTAATCTAGGATAATAGTGTGGCTCAATGGGGTAATGAAAGAATGTGCTTCTCCATTACCTAACATTGGTATTTAAATTCTACACATAAATACTGCAACATTACTAGATGTAGGTACATAGTGGGCTAAATATTCCCAACCAATCATGGGAGAAATACATTATAACTTAAAAGAGAATGAGTATAGAAGAGTTTAAGTTCTAAAAACAGAGGTATTATACAAATATTATTCCAATAAAGGTTGAATTTGTTTTTTTTTTTTTAATTTACATTCATATTATACCAATTCAAAATTGAAGGAAATATATAGAGGGGAAAAATGTACAGGCAACAAAATACAAAGCAAGGAACCCTTAATTTCACAATCATCCAAATCCATAAAACCATTACAACTTCCAAATATGTATAAAACCACATACAAAAATTTTACCTACTTTACAAATGCAAAATTTTGAAAATGTGTATCTTAACCGAAGGAGAAGAATTTGAAGTTGGTGTCCCGCGCTTGCACTCCATCGAGTTCCTGGATTGATAATCGTTGATACCTCACTAGTACCTCCCAACCAATGCTAGGGTTACTCTTGTTCCCCCTTAGCCCCCCGAACCGCAAAGGGGCGATGCAAAAAACCCATAGAAAAGATAGCTCCCAGCTCTCCTTGCAAGGTCGAGCTACCACTCTCTATTCGAGCTGGGTATCCCAACTCCCACAAGAAAAATCAGTCAAGAAAAATATGGCAACATAACCTTATGCATAATAGTTGTGATCCATTCCTCTTTTTTTCCATTAATTTTATAGAGTCCTCTTAGTGACCACTTGCCAATTGCACGTTAAATTATTTTTATTAAATTTTAATTAGGAAAAACTCTCCCTCGTACACTTGTCACATAATCTATTAGTTGCACATGAAATTCATTTAATTAATTAAATTAATTTCCAATTTCCCTCACCCACCTAAAAGCGTTCCTAAAAACACTCCTTGTTGTGATTTTATTCCCTCAATTTATTCTAATGACTGATGCCTTTATTAAAGTTGAGTTGAGTTTTATTTAGGAATGTAATCTAGACTAGATTCCTTTCTATGTTCCACATACCTTTTTGCATTTAATTTCCCCCTTTTGTCTAAGTTCCAAATTAGCATGTCTTTGTACATAAACAGTAGTTAATTCTTAGATAAATTATTTATCCTTCAAAATTCTTAATTTGATTTTTCTTCATCCCCCTTTTATTAATTGATTAATTAATTTTTAGCCCTCATACCCTATTTAGACCTAGGCTTAGCATTTTTTTAAGTGAAATTTTATAATTAATAAAGTTTACTCATACAAATTTTATTTAAGGCTGACCACGTCAAAATAAAATATTGGTTTCTAGGCACCTAGGTTCATTGACTCACCAATGTTAAAAATTGCGACGTGCCCTTCAAAATGCACTACGTGCTCCAAGGGTGTCAATTGCCTTTATTCATGTTTCATTTATGTGCCGTGCCCTTCAAGATTCACTACGTGATCCAAGGGTGCCACTTGCCTTTATTCGTGTTTCATTTATGCTAGGTGCCCTTCAAGACACACTACGTGCTCCAAGGGTTCCACTCACCTTTATTCATGTTTCATTTATGCAATGTGTCCTTCAAGATGCAGTACGTGCTCCAAGGGTGTCACTCACCTTTGTTCATGTTTCATTTATGCAACATGCCCTTCAAGATTCACTATATGCTCCAAGGGTGCCACTCGAATTTGACTGATTTTGGTAGACCTCTAACCCTTGGAGTCAATAATCCATTAGGATACCTTGTGGGAGACTAAGTTCCTCTAAGGAATAAGGATATTGCCTTATTAATCACCCATTATAATCTTCGTGAGTGACTGTCTCAATCTACCCTCACGACATAATGTATCTCTCGAACTAGGTAATCGTTAACCTACAGTTTGAGCCACGACGAGAGTGCTAGTAGGTTGTGGTAGGGTTGTTTCCACACCTCTCCCTCACTATATCTAGTTGTCATGCATGGCACATTTACTCCTAATGTGAGTCTAATCAACAATCAATCTCAAGCCTGCATCCATCAATGAAACATGTCAGCGATCCATAAACAACATCACAATATACCCGATCATATGTCACATATGCATAAACAGAAATACCCAAACCCTATACAATCCACTCTCTGACTTGATCCAGAGTCTAAGGAGGTCCATTGATGTCATCAACATCCTCAATCTATCAAGATTCCTTCACACTCAGGAGAAACCAATCAATAGCAGCTGTCTATACATAAATACATCCTCCCAGGTATCCGATTGTGTACTATAATTGTACCACTCTTACTTGACCTGATCGATTGTTCCATGTCGTATTTGTTGAACTCCATGGTCCATAATGCGGATTGGCTCCACCGTGAGTGAACCCTATTCTGACACTTGCAAGGAACTCATGTCAATCACATGTATAGGATCGCTAACATAAAGTATCAAGACAAATACATGAAAAACGTCATGCATATGCCTCAAAGAGTCAGTCATGGCTAGTCGATAGGCCACAGGCCCCTTCCTTTCCAAAACCTCAAAAGGTCCCATGAACCTAGGAGAAAGTTTATCACCCTTTCCAAACTTGATTCAACTCTTGTGGGGTTTCACCCGCAAGAATACTTGATCACAAACTTCATAACTATGATCAACGCAATGCGCATCAGCATAAATCTTATGTCGATCCTACGCTTCCTTGATCCTTTGTCTTATCGCTTGCATTTTCTCATCCATTTATTGGATTGCTTCTGGTCCTACCATGACCCTATCCTCAAGTCAATCCCAACTCAAAGGCATATGACACAATCAACCATAAAGAAACTCAAAAGGCTCCATCTTAATGGTTCTTTGATAGTTTTTGTTGTATGCAAACTCTACCAAAGGCAAGAACTCTTCCCAACACTTATTTTGGTCCATCACGTACATACGCAACATATCCTTGAACATTTGGTTCATTATTTTTGTATGCTCATCTGTCTCCATGTGATATGAGGTACTAAAGTTAAGTTAGGTTCCCAAGGCCTCTTGGAAACTAGTCCAAAATCGCCCTGTAAATACCGATCCTCGATCAGATATGATCCTATTAGGCACGCCATGCAGTCTCACTATCTCACTGATAAAGATTCTAGAAATTTTTGGCACCTGATACGTCGTACATACCAGGATAAAATGTTCACTCTTCTTCATAGTGTTGACTACCAAAAAATCGAGTCATGCCTCCTTTCCATTAGCGGAAATCCAAAAATGAATTCCATTGAAATGACTTCCCATTTCGATTCTGGAATAACGTGTGGTTGTAGTAATATTGTTGGATGTCTATGTTCAACCTTCACTTGATGACATTCTAGACATCTCACCATGTACTTGTCTATGTCTGCCTTCATTCCTTTCCACAAGAATAAGGGCTTAAGGTCTTCCCTCATCTTCGTGACTCCAGTATGATCCATGTACACTACTCTATGAGCTTAATTTAATATCAAACTTTTCAATTCATTGTTGGGAGGTACATAAATCTAGTTATTATATCTCATTAACATGTCATTGTCCACAATAAATACCTCAAATTTTGGTACCAACATGGTGTCTTGTACGATAAATTCCTTAACCTTTTTATACCAGTCATCATCGCATTGTATAGTTAGAATCGTTTCACATAGATTCGTCTAAAGAGATATCACAAAAAATATGCATGGTCTCTGAATCAACACAGATGTAACTCTTTTCATTGTTCCTTTCATGTAGGTAATCTCTAAATTGTACTCTCTAAGCAATTCTGACCAACGCCTTTGTCGTGCATTCAAGACACTTTGCGTAAAAATGTGCTACAAACCACAATGGTCCATTTTTAATTCAAATTTTTGTCCAGTCAGGTAGTGTCTCCACACTCTCAGGCCGTACACAATGGCCAATAACTCTAAATCGTGTGTCTCATAGTTTTCCTCGTGCTTTCTTAACTTCCTTAAGATGTAAGTGATCACTCGGTCGTCTTACATCAATACTCTGCCTAAGAATTCCTGGATGCTTATGTGCATACCAATAATTCCTCATCTATGTCAGAGACTTTTAGTATCGACGTTGTCGTCAACAGCTCCTTAAGCCTTCGAAATGCTTCCACGCATTTCTCAGTCCATACAAACTTCTTGTTTTTCTTCTGCAACTCTGTAATTGGATTTGCTATCTTATAAAAACCCTCGACGAACTGTTAATAATATCTCACTAAACCCATGAACCTATGCACTTCTAGGACATTTGTTGACGTAGGCCATTCCATAATAACCTCTACCTTGGATATATCTACAATGATACCTTCATCGGAGATGACATTCCCTAAATAATGAATCTTCGATTGATAAAAATAGCATTTCGAGAGTTTCCCATATAATTTGTTCTCTCGTAGACATTGTAGTACTAAGAAAAAAAGTTCTTCATGTTCTTCCATCGTCCGAGAATATATCAAAATATTTTCAATGGATACTTGAAAAAACTTTTCCAAGTATTCGTGAAACACCCCTGTTGGTTGCAAAGTATGTACTTGACTGCTAAAAGGCAGAGCTAGGCCACCTCAAGTTTCTAATGATTGGTTTTTTTTTTATAAGTTGGTTTTGTTGATCCGCTTAAGGATACGTTTTCGAATATGGTAATTTGGTTGGGCATGCCACATAGTATAAGAGTAGGTTCTCCTTTTCCAATAGTATGGATATTAATGAACAGTTGGGTATATGAAAAGACAAACACAAGAAACAACAACAAGAAATACAATGAATCACTTGCTATGTGAGAATAAAGACTTAAAATAATATTTTAAGACTCAGGAAAATATCTAAATGAAAATCATTCAATAGGTTGACAAATAGTAGGTCTTTCGCTAAACAATAGTTGTATAACAAGTTGCAAAATAAGCAAAATATGTACTAAAAATGGCTGAAAGAATAAGGAAATGTACATTTGTACACATCGTAGAATTTGCATTCAAGACAAGATTAAACACATAAAGCTTTGAGTAAGAGAACACAACTATCATCAACATATATTCACTGGGTAGATAACTTTACAGTCAACTTCACAGGCCCATCTGTTTTACTGCTTCTATTCTTTTCCAAAAAATGAACCTCTAAAACATACAAAAACTGCATATTTATTAGAGTTGCAAAGGGTCTCGTCCATCTGGGACAGAGGCTTCACTCTGTGTTCCCAGCTGTGAACAAATTATTAACTTAACTATGACACTATTGTTGTGCAGTGATGCATACTTCAAACTTAACTTAATTAAAAGAGACGTGATTCATATCACACACAAATGATCACTTATAATGCATTAATTTGAAATGTATCAACTTAAATAAATGAAAATTATTGTTGATGGTAGACCTGACTGATATATAAGTTGAATCGCACTGGGCCTTTGACAAAAACTGAGTCAGAGTGACAAAACATAGTCCTGTATCGATCTTGGCATGCACGCAAGATGTTGGAGGCCACTAAAGATAATTGGAAGTGTGATTGTGTCTTTGCCCCACTTATCTCTTTGAGGACAGACGAAAGTCCTATTTCTTTTTTCTGGATTCTGGACATGTAGTTTCCCTGCTCCTGGTTTGGCATCCGCTTTTAATCCTTTAAAATATGCAATAAATGCAGGTGAGCCACTTCGAAATTTTGACATTCGGAGGTTTCAAAGAGCAGAGGACGCATATCTTCCAGAGCACAGAACCCCCGAATTCATTACCCAACACTGATCACTTATTAACCTGATATTACCTTTAACCTTCATCATTTTGGGACTTCAAGCCAGCTCTTCAGGATTCAGGATCTTGCACCTATTCTTTATAGAAATCGCTCGAGGCAAGATCTATGGAAGTTGAAGTGGAAAGCAATGAAGTCAACTATTGATGTGTCACAGAAAGGAGGGTGACTTGTGTCACTTGAAATAATGCATATGTCAGCCCCAAATGTGTCAAAAATGGGTGCCATGTGTCTCGCCTGATGGCTGCCACATGTCAGTGCTAGATGAACTCCACATGTCAGTGACATTTCAACATTCCGGGGTTGTCTTCTTGTCTTGAAGTAAACCCACCTGGATGAACTAACTCACGAGGTGATGTGGTAGTGAGGGCCCACTTCAATGCTTTGTGTTGGCACAGGGGCAGACCCAGGGTTCAATGCTACAACAACGCAACAACAAAAACCTAACTACCGGACCTTTCAGAAACACCTGTGAAGCAGATGAAGTCTCACCCGAGGTAGAAGCAGGGGTGGTTGCAGGACTCAGGTGTCTACAACCTTAGTTGGGACACAGATCTGTGATTGTAATACTTAACAAAGTACTTAGCACCAATAGTTCATCAATATTCAACCACTATCTACTTCACAGATAAAACATAGAATCGCATCATTCATCCATATCGAATGTAACTAAGAACTTATCGTAGAGAAGTAGGTTAGATATAACAGATTCAGGCACTAAGAACATTCATATAAGTCATATATAACATCCATATACATCATTATCACAAAGCATAAACAAATATATCTATCCATATCAAATCACTTAGCAAGTAAAGACAAAAACACATCAACACATTGCATAAAGAAGAGCAACACAGCATATACGTGGTTCACCCCCACCCTGGGGATAGGTCCACCAACTCTTCTTCTTTATTAGCTTTTTCAATAGGTTACATGCATAGAGCCTCAAAACCATACTTTGCATAGGACAAGAGATTTGCGTAGCTCGCTAGATCCTCCTTCCCCGAGTAGATATAAGCACACAGCCTTCCACAGCCTCTTACAATGAATTTCTCTTAGCTCTGCAAGTCTCACACAGTATGCACATAGCAATTACAATTTTGATCATATAGATCCAACTCTAGCACTTAGATTTTTCTTATGATCCCCTCATTACATTGCCTAGTCTTCTATATATACTTTACAAAATAGGCCTAAACATGGGTAAACCCATGGGTCGACATCCCATACCCATTACATAATCCCAAATCCCAAAAAAGGACCCAAAAAGGGGTCGAGATCCCGCGATCTCTGCTTCGTCTTGTGCTCCACCTTCGACAGGTTGTCGAAGTCCCAAAATAGGTCAAACTTGACCAAGGATCTCCCAAAACTTGGTCAAGGGCCAACATGCCCCCAACACTCACCTGTGACTCATACCAAGTCACTCTGATCTCGGTAGTTCTTCTTCGAAAGCCTTGAGAGTAGCTTGAGATTCTTTGACTTGTTGTTGTGCCTTGGCCTCCTATTCAGTGAAATATTGGATGACTGCGTTGTTGACAGGTCCCTCCACGCGTTGTTCAACTGTAGTGACAACTTTCTCTAGTTCTTCTCCTTGGTCTTCGACCTCTGTGAACAATTGATAAGCTTTATATTGTACAGGTTGGATCCTCTGAGTTACTTTCATAAATCTTCTCTGGATAGTGTGGATCTGTTGTTGGGTAGTGCATTGCTCTTGGGAGCGCTTCATTCTTTCCACAGTTGATAGGGGCTTCAAATGCGCTTATATCGTTTCATCTTGATACTTTGCCTCTTAGAGTTGTGACTCCAGTGCCTTCAGTTATGGATTCTCAGTGAGTTGTTCATAGGTCTGGGCACTGCAATCAATAAGGTGCTTACATTCCATAGCAAGGGATTTTATTCTTTCAACTACACTTCGAGCAGTTGCTTCTCTTTGATTCGTTATATCCTATGGGGTCTCGAGCACTGCGTGGAGCTCTAAGTATGTTATGCATTGTTGTAGCTGTTAGAGAACTTCTGTGAGATGTTCTACTTGCTGCATGACTCGATCCTCTGCCTTTATTTCAGCGATTGTCACAAATTGAAGTGATTTACTAACCGCTTCTTTCACTTTGAGTTTATTTGCAAGCAACTATTCTTTTCTGGTTGTACTTGTGATTTTTCTTCATCAAACTTTGCTTGAAGAGCAATCTTTTCCTATTCTGCAGCTCAGCATTTCTCTACAAGTACTCCTTGCACTTGCTTCAAAGCCTGGGTGGCTTGTTATGTTTCCTCTTGTGCTCTTCGAAGGAGAGATTCGACTGTCTCAGCTAGTCAATGGAGTTGGGCTGGCTCATCTCCCAACTCTAGTTATCCCGATGGAAGAGGCACAGTGGATACTACATGGATGGACTGAAGGGCTTGTTGTACCCCTCGAAGTTCAACTTCAATCCTATCATACATTTCTTCCTTATTTTCTCCTTGTTTCTCTGCTATCTCCACTGAAGCATCATTTAGGGCGGCTATGATGAAGTCAAAATCATCAGAGGTGAGGACAATTTTCATCTTGGTCATGGAGGCTTTCGATTTATTCTAGGAATAAGGTTTTGGGGGGGAAACCTTCCTCTTATTAAAAGGTTCAACCTCGTCTCTGGGAAATTTTACTTCGCCTGGTCTCTGTTCAGCTTCTACTTTGTCACCACCCCCTCAGTCAGGTGACATGGATGTGATCTTCACTGAGGTGCTACTTAAATTTTTCACCTCCTCGGTCTTCTTTTGTCTATTGGTTATGGGTGTATTTTGTTCTCTATGAGTTTCTTTTGGGCTGTCAATATCAGATATATCTGTGGGGTTGGCGGGGATAAGGAGGTCAGTGGACCATTCCTTGGTGATCTTCTCAAGGTCTTCTTCTGTAAGTTTGTAATATGAATGAAGTTGCTCTTGGTGTTCATCTTCTCGCATTGTAATGTATATAAAGTGTCGCTCTGCGCTGAACTTCATTAGTGGTTGGAACCTTTGTAGGGTGTTCGGAGTCATGCGAGGCTCGACTTCAATGGCTCGCTTTAGCTGGAGGTAGTATGTATGAAAAACAACATTCAAATGCCACTTTTTGTTCATATCAGTTGAATACCACAGGGTAGTGTTGGTGTGTAGGTATGAATGATTTATTCACCCTTTTCCTACATCAATTTATCAATCCGGGTGCATATCCTTTCAAGGCAACGTGAAAGGTATATGCAGGGGCAAGAGTACAATTCGTTCTGGCCAAGGGTTCACGATTAAGATTCAAAGCATTACTTTCATACTGGATTAACTACAACATTGAAAAGTAATCATAAGAATCACACACTGTAACAGCAAGCATTAACTACAACATTCGAAAAGTAATCATAAGAATCACACACTGTAACAACAAGCATAAACTGATAAATAACACACACAGAAAGACGCAAAACCTAATCAGAAGAGCAGGCCTAGCTCTCTGATCAGTGCTACGTTAGTCACAGTGAAGATGAAGACAGAAAAATAGATAGTGTTTTATAAATCTGAAAAGGGTTATTACAATCTCAATGGGGACATCCCCAATTAAAGGAATAAACTATATTTTATACATCGAGAGGGAGAACAACCTCTTTCCCCAAAACATGGTAACTGTATCCCCAAAAATATACATTAGTTGGAACGCCACCAGTACCAGATAGACGAGATCAGCGACATGCCCAAGATGGTTTAGAGATCTGTGACTCCAGCTGCGCGACCTCCTTATGGTTTGGTTGTTGCTGTCAATCACAGATCTACTGTGGGATGAAGCCTTGGCCCTGTTATCTAGAAGTTTTAGTCAAACATTCGTTTTAGTGTTACAAATAGGCAAAACTCCATGACTTTATTTCATTTATAAAATATTCCAATAGACAAAGAAGGGGTATTTACCTTACAGGTTTAGCATAGTAAACATAGGTAAATAAGTACAAAAAGGTAATGGAAATGCAGCAGAAAGATAGCCTGATTTGGTGCCCAACATCTCCCCCCAACTAGCTTTCTGCATGCCCTTATGCAGTTCGCCGCCTCCACAGGTCTCGATTTCGCTGACTGTTGGCTTCCTGAAAATGGGCGAGATCATATTCTTTGGCCATCTCTGTCCCTAGAACTTTAAAACCATTTGAAAGGTGAAGTTCTTCCCACCAATATTCTGGGACGATATATGTTGGAGTGTAATCATCTACTGGCAACCAAATAGTGGGAAACTGAATCCGGAGTCCCATCCATCGGACCTCGCTTGTTCGGATACATGTCACATATCTGGGCACTCTGGGGAGCACTCGTGAAAAATTTGGTAACCCAAAAGGTTCCCTGTTCCGGACAGCTATAGGTGTCATCATCCACTTTTTCTGACAGCAATCAAGAGCCTCTTCATGAAATGTGACTATTTTCTTAACACAAAGATCAAGGCACCAATTTTGTGTCCTCAACATTCTATCTCTATTTGCCTCAATTCCCAAAAAGGTGTTGTGTTTAGTGAACATGGTGACTAACCTTTCAGGCTCTCCTCTTACTATAAACGGCTTTGTAACCTGATTAGATTCAAATGTATTAGAAGCCTTCTGCCAGCTGATTTGGTTGAAAGTGTAAGAGGTGAGGGCTCTTAAATCAATGTCTCCCACATATGGGACCAGATTGAATTCCCTATCCAAGCGCAGCAGATATCCATGCATGTAAAATTCACACATCAAATGTTGAGTTGGCACATCGTGGTGCCTCATTATTCGGAGGAATTGTACACCATTTTCTATTTTATAACTAATCTCATTTTTTATGCTCTCCATGCAGAATAAAAGAAAACATTCATGTAAGAATAAAGAGTAACACGAAGCAGGGGGACGACATGCCATCACCTCTTGCACCAAATTAAACATATGCTCCTTATCAGTTTTCAGCTCTGCCACTTGCTTTTCCAGTTGCTCCATCTTGATTTGTTGCTTCGCATGCCTTAGTCTCATGATGTCTATACTCTCCACATATTCAAAAATAGTTGTGGAGGCTTGTTCCTGAGTTCTTCTGACCTCATTTTGATGCTGAGCCACGGTAGATTTCCAATTCTTCACTTTGACCGTCAAGTCATGCTCATGGTCTTCAAACAATTGCTCGATTGGGTTTGTTTGAGCAGCAGCAGAGGTTATGGCTACATGGTCCGTCTGAGTCTTTGTTTGTACTCCTATGGCCTTGGACTTTCGAGCTTGTTGCTTGTATTTCTTCATCCGCTCCTGCATTTTGTGTACCTATTTCCTTAGCTTTCTGACCTCCATATTAAGCTGCATTGTCTCTTTAAACTGTAGCTGATATTTTTGATTGACTGGGAGTCTTATGACCTTCTCGCCTGGCACTTCCATTGGCTCAATCATCGGGACCACTTCACTTGGTCCCTCCTCTTCGCCTACAGCTATTTCCTCTTGTTTCGTGCTCACCATGGCCAGTGGTGCCCTTGTGACATGCTCTCCTGCTAATGTGTCTGTTTGAGTATCATCCACCCCACATGGTTGTGGATTTTGTGATAGAATTGGAGGAAGGGTGAGATCTTCTTTTGTGCATCGAAGGGAATGAGTTCACCTTGATCCTCTTGGAATAAAGGAGGAAAAGGAGAACTGGAAAGGATCTTCAATATCTGGTCCCGAGGTTGACACTGGTTCTTGTGGTTCAGCGCCAACCTCACGCCCTAGTTCTCCCAGCACTTCTTCCATGAGCTCTATGGTCGGGGTGGTCATGACCTCTTCTTCATTCTGGTTATCCTGCTCCATTGACTCCATGGTGACAGGAGGTTCCTATGGAGTACCCTCGGTCGCAATATTGACCAATTCACCCGTTCCTGTCTATTGTGACCCCACTTCTATGGTTATCATCCTATCAAATTTCTCTACTAGTTCCACAGGCGAGGTTGGTTCTTGTGGGATAGCCTCAGTCATGGTATTAGTGGGCCTTTCTATGTCAATTTTTGCATCTTCCATTGGTTCCATGGTTTCGGCTTGCTCTGCAGAGTAGCCTCTTCTTCAAATGCTTCAGCTTCCATCTCCATCTCTTCCGGTTACTCCTGGTGAACATAGTCGTCTTCTCTTACATTTTTCTCCTCTGTGGCTTCTGGTTCATCTTTCGTAGTGGCCATAGCAGCTACTACTTCTTCCTCTATGGAATCCCAAAATAGTTCCCACGGGATCGAAATTTGTCTAATGGCATTCATTACTAATAATTGAACCAGCCCATGGTGGGTGATGACCGCCAATACATGTCGTGACTCCTGAGTCGAATGTGCCATTAAGTGAAGGCTTTTCAATAAGAAATACAGTGCATTCAGTGAGAAAGCCTCCGCTTGGGAAAATCGCAGGTGAGTTAGTATTCAGAGATGGTATTTGAATATGGTGGAGTATCTCCCCTCGTAAGCCATATATCTCATGACAAACTCTGCTACTTATTTCCATGGATGTAGTAGCAAATTTCGGTCGTATCCTCGACCCTTCTGCATGATGCTTTCTCCTTCCTGTAAAAAGGCTTAAGGAAACTCCGGAAGGATAGACCTTCTTGAAAACCATCTCTTTTCGTTTTGAGGGAGTCCACTCACTTTTTCGATGGCTTTCTCTGTCACAGGAATTTCAATTCCGTGAACCCGAGAGCTTCCTTCTCTCAGGTTGAGTGCAAACTCTGCCACAATTTCTTCGTTTGACCCTTTTAACCTATCAAAATAAACATTCCAACCCACGTTCTCAAAGACCTGCCATACTTCCTAATTGTTCCAAGTTCTCATTGTATCTTCAGGTTCATGCCGAACAAATCGTCCACCCATTGCTGTAGAGGCAGAGTCAGCACGACGAATGCAGTTAGCTGGTAGGAGAAAATGACAAGGCACCAAACCGTTGGCAACTGAAATAACGTCATATCATTTTTGGGAACGGCAGATGAAATAGTGCTGGTATGTTTGGAAATGATGACAGATTATGGTGGTACTATCAAAAATTTAATGCAGCGTGTTGGGGAGGTGACTGATTATGACTCTGTGTACGAGCACACATTTCAACATATCAAGTTATGATTACGGAGTGCTAAAATCATTGGATTCAGTTTGGTGAAGATTGTGTGTCATAAGTTTTTTTTCGTGGTATGTCGTCGTTTATTATGACGGTTCCCCCCCCCCCAACTTAATTACGGCCGTCCACGACACGTTTTGATGTCTTTTTGGAATATTTTAATTAAATCTATAAAATTCGGCGGAGACGTACCTAGGGACCTACCTTTTGGTGGAGTAACAGCAAAATGTTTGATGGAGTAGTCGGTAACAGGGCGTAACAGCAGTAAGGAGTAACAACAACAGTGAATAATTGGCAACGACGAAGTAACGGCGACAGCGGAGTAGCGGTAGTTACGAAGTAGTGGCAGTTACGGAGTAACGGAACTGGAGAAGTAACGGCAGTTGCGGAGTAACAACACCGCCGGAGTAACGACAGTTGCAGAGTAACAGCATCGGCGGAGTAACAGCACCGGCGAAGTAACGGAAGTTAAGGAGTAACAACATCGGCGAAGTAACAACAATTGCGAAGTAATAGCATCAGCGAAGTAACAACAGTTGAGGAGTAACAACAGTTACGGAGTAACATCATTTAGTGGAGTAACATCACACACCAATGGAGTAACAGCGTGGAGTGTTACATTTCTCCTGGGCATATTCCTTTGTTATTCCTGCAAAATACAAACAAGTAGGAAATAACGATTTTATTTTATTTATTTATTTATTTTTTAAATAAATTTTTTTTTAAGGTAGAGTGAGTGTCCTTCATTCCAACAACCATTAAATCAAATGAGTCAGAAAGGTTCTTGACAAAGGCATTTCTAGAGGCTGGACGATGGTATAGTTTTAGACAGTGTCCGTTTACTAAGAACGAGGTATGATTCTCATCTATTGTAATTAATCTAACCGTTCCATTGTCGAATATTGCGTCCACTTGATATGGCCCCATCTAGCGAGTGCAAAGCTTGCCTTTGGAATCCTTAAATTGGGAATCGTAAAGTAATTCCCAATCTCCCACATGAAACACCTTACTTTTGAAAAATTTATCATGCCATTTCATTCTCTGTTGTTGAACAGCAGTGGTCTTCTGGACAACTACTAACCAAATCTCGTCCAACTCATTCAACTGTTCCAGTCGGTGTTTTTGTGATTTTGATGGGTCTAGGCCTACTTCTAGAGCTGTTCTGAGTGTACTGATCTCAAATTTCACTGGAAACAAGGGGACTTTCCCATGGACTAATTAAAATGGTGAAAACCCAGTTGTGTTATGTCATGTTGTTAGGTATGCCCATAAAGATTCTAGAAGTTTTTGTGCCCAGTCCCGGCGATGACTTGCTACTGTCTTTGTCAAGATATTTTTCAATACCTTGTTTGTGCTTTCTATTTGTCCGTTCACCTGGGGGTGATAGGGGATTGTCACTCTATGTTTGACTCCATATTTCTTCATCATCTTTCCTATCATGTGATATGTGAACTGTGATCCTCCATCCGACACAATTTCCCTTGGAGTACCGTATCGAGCAAAGATTTCTTCAAAAAGAAAGTCTGCCACTACTTGTTCTGTTGCTCTTGTGACCGCTTTGGCTTCCACCCATTTAGTTACATAATCAGTGCAGACCAAGATATAAGCTTTCTGATGAGAAGGTGGGTTGAAGGGTCCAACAAAATCAATGGCCCATTTCTCAAACGGTTCAAGGACTATCTGGGGATGTAGAGGAATTTCATCTGCTTTCCTAGGTTGTCCCATCCGTTGGCAGATATCACACCTTCGAACATAATCCTAGGCATCACGAAAGATGGAGGGCCAGTAATATCCCATTTGCAGCACTTTGTGACCTGTTCTTTTATCTGCAAAATGTCCTCCATAGGGTCCATCCTGTGCATCCTTCAGTATCTCATAGATATTATCTTCTGCCACACAATCCCGAATCTGTTGGTCAGCCCCTGTATGAAAGAGATATCCTGCCATCCATGAATATCAGGTACTCTGGTGAATAATATTCCTTTTCTCTTTATATGACAGATGACGAGGTACCTTCCCTGAAGCAAGATAATAAGCAATATCTGCATACCATGGAGTGTTAGCAGATACTGCAAAAAGATGTTCATCTGGGAAATTATCTTCAATTGGTGTATCCTTACCCTCATGTTCTATCCTAGATAAGAAATCTGCAACCACATTGTCCTTCCCTGGTTTATCTACTATAGTAATATCAAATTCCTGTAGTAGCAAGAGCCATCTTGTGATACGACCAGGGGTAACAGGTTTATTCATTAAATACATGATAGTTGCATGATCAGTATGCACAAAGGTAGGATACCCAGTAATGTAGTGCTGGAATTTATTGATGGCATAAATGACAGCAATGAACTCTTTCTCAGTCATTGTGTAGTTTAATTCAGCAGGAGCCAAATTCTTACTAACATAGTAAACTGCGTATGGTATTTTGTCCTCTTGTTGTCCTAATACTGCACCAACCATTGTTTGAGAAGCATCCGTATGAATATGGAAAGTTAATGCCCAGTCCGGCCCTCTAAGGATTGGAGTGCTACAGACCAATTCCTTAATTCTCGTAAAGGCTGCATCACAGTACTCTGTCCTCACAAAATCTAAATCTTTTGTTAGCAATTGAAAAAGTGGATGTGCTACTTTAGCAAAATTTTCTATAAAGCTCATGTAATAACCAACACAACCAATAAAGTTGCGTACCTGCATGGGTGTTTTGGGTGTCGAAAAATGTTGAATTACCTTTGTCTTTGCTGGGTCCATCCGGATTCCTTCAGCTAAGAGAAAATGTCCCAGAACAATTCCCTCTTCCATCATCATATGGCATTTTGTCGTATTCAGTGAGACACGCGCTTGTATACACCTTTCAAGAACTTTTTCTAAATTTTTCAGCCCTTCAATAAATGAATCCCCATATGGAGTAAAGTCATCCATGTAGATTTCAACACTGTCATCTATCAAATCAGAGAAGATTCCCAAAAATGCTCTCTAGAATGTTGTAGGAGCATTACATGGGCCAAAAGGAAGGACCTAGTATGCGAATGTTCCCCAGGGGCATGTGAAAGTGGTTTTATCTTTATCTTTAGGAGCTATTTGGATCTGTTTATACCCACTAAACCCATCTAGAAAAGAAAAGAAAAAAAATTCCAGCCAATGTGTCCAGAACTTGATCAATAAATGGCAAAGGAAAATGATCCTTTTGTGTTGCCTTATTTAATTCTTGATAATCCATGCATATTCACCATTTACCATTTTTCTTAGGGACCATTACTAATGGGGAGACCCATTGGCTATCTGATATGGGGCAAATAAAACCTACGTCTAGTAATTTCTGAAACTCTTCTTTCACAACATTTTTCAATGCGGGGTTCATCCTTCTCTGAGCTTGTCTCAAAGGATGACAATCCTCCTTAATGTATATATCATGAGTACATGAATTAACAGGGATCCCTTTCATATCTATATAATCCCAGGCGAAGGCCTCTTTGTGTTTCCAAAGGACATCCATGAGTTGCTTCTTCTGGGATTATGACAGGGTTGGATTAATATTCAGGGTTTTTCCTGGTTCTAGTTCTACTGGGACACTTTCACTAGGTGCATCAATAGGTAGTTCCTCTGATCCTTCTGTTGTTTCAATTATTTCCTGAGTCTCATAGCTTAGGATAGATTCTAGGAATTGTTGATTTGTTTCAGAAACGGAGCAAGGATCATCCATAAAAGAGGTGATTACATCATCTTCTGATTCTATTTTCAACTGAAGGGCTTGTCCAATGGTGAGAACTGGCCTCAATTCCTCATTTTTTGTTTTGGACTCTTTCCTAGATAAAATTTTCTTGCTTCCTATTGGTTTTATGGATGGCTTTGGTTCTGCAGTTGGGTATAACACTAAGTTCTTAATGTTGTGCCCATTGGAAATAACCATGTTCCCTGATCGACACCCAATGTAAGCATCTGCAGTAGCTAGCCATGGTCTACCCAAGATCAAAGGATGGTCGCTCATCGAATATTGTGTCTGTAAGACCAGGAAATCTATGGGATAGTGCCATGAATCTACTGAAATTGTTACATCTTCCAACTTCCCTACAGGTTTAACTATGGATCGGTCTACCAATTATAATACTGTAGGTGCATGTTTCAAGTTACGAAGACCTAATGCATGCATGGTTTCAGTGGTGATAACATTGATGGCAGCAACTAGGTATACCAACACATTCGGAATCTGTACCCCATTAATTTGTACTGTCAGAATTGGGTTCCCCGGATCTCCATACGTTTCAGGCATTGACTTTCTCGTCATGAAATCTGATAATTTTCCCATAACATGAATGGTAAGGGGGTCTTTGGATTTCTTTGCAGGTTTCTTTGAACATTATTCCCTAAGAGTCTTTGCATATATTGGCACATCCTTCATAGCTTGTAACAAGGGAATTTTAACAAATAAGTTCTGCAATTATCGTAATAAATCAAATTCAGCTTGAGGGCTTGATTTACTCAAAGTTAGTCTCTCTGGGTAAGGTGGTTCAGATTGATGTTGTTTTATAGGAGGTGCCTGGATTTTATCAGTTTGTTTTGGCTCTTTACTAATTGGTTCTGATTCCTTACCTTCACTATCGAGTTGTTCAATGGTAACTGGAGGAAGTTGAACATTAACTGTTCGCCCTGATTGTAGATTCATTTCATACAACTCTGCAATGGAAATGTTATATGAAGGTAGGTTAAGAATGTCAGTTTGATGAACTCCCCTACTATTAGGATTTGGATCAGGTTGGATTGGGAGATGAGGACGGGTAGGTTGATTACCTGGAGGCACATTAGAGGGCAGTTGGAGTTGTTTCTATGGCACGATTGAGGAAACTTCCCAGGAGCGGATCCTCGCCAAGTTGGAGTCCATGGGGAGCTTGAAATGGCTCAAGGGATCCACTTCTGCCATGGTGGAAGCTGGTATTATGGCCACTTGGAAGGATAGGTCATGGACTGAGGATTCATATTAGAATTATTGAAATACTGAGATGGATCTGAGTACATACCTTGATTTCCCATTGGTGGTCGAGGTTGCCATGGCTTTCTAGACCCCATGTGGTACAGTTGCTCCATGTCTTTCCCCGTTCCTTGAAATACTTCTTTCAGGCCTGGCGGGGAGGGGCATGAGCTTGTTGCATGATTTATCTTGCAGACTGCACATTCCTCTTTGGAGTTTAGTGGACATTCCCTCTCTGGATGCTTCTTTCTACAAGTCGGGAAGAATATCGCCATAGTCCTATCCAATTCCAGCTGCTTCCGTTTTACTTGCAGCGTATCCATCTGTGTTGACAGGGTGCTAATGATATCCGTCCTCAGATTGTCTACCAGGTTTCTGATTTTTGCTTTCATAACACCTCCGCCAGACCCTTTTACTGAGCAAATTCCTTATCTGTTTCTTGCAAGTCCTCTTGAGCACTGAATACATAATTCGCAGATACCCTCAAAGATTTTCTTAGAGATGTCTCCCTTTCCCACAATGTTCAATAGTTCCATTGAGTCCTCACGGAAAGATTGAAGGAGGATAATTTTTAGAATTTCCTTATCTAGGTTAGAGTGACTCGACCTCTGCAAGGTGTACTTGAATCGTTCCACACAATATTCCAAACTCTCGTCTTCTTTTTGTGCGTACCTGAAAAGTTCCTCCTTAATGTTCCGAGATTTACAGTAGTCCTGGTATTTTTCCAGAAAAGTTCTCTGCATATCATCCCATGTGGAAATAGAGCTTCCTCCAAGGCCCATGAACCATCACAGAGTCATTCCTTTTAATGTAGAAGGAAAAAATTGTAACTTTTGGGCCTCCGTCGTGTAGTCATACCCTCGGCACACTATGTCAAATTTGAATAGAAATGTGTCGGGATCTTCTGAAACAAGCCCATGAAAGTTTGGTAAGGCTGCTAATGGAATAGGCTTTGTGGGCTCACCAACTCCCAGGTTTCCGATTTGAAACTCGATAGTGGAGGTTGTGGGAGCCATAAATATCTTCCAATAACCGTTGGGTATTTCACCATGTTCTATAGGAGATGGTTGAGGCTTCCTTACCCCTTGTATCCGAGTTTCTTTAGCATCACTTCCTCGATCCCTTGGTGATCCAAATACTCATTTGATCCCTTCTCTTGCATTCTAATGACTTGATCCCTCGGCTACAACCTTCTCTCTCTTGCTGGAGTGGTATGACTCTATTGAGGTTCTGCTTGCGACCTCTTCCCCATCTGTTGCCAGTATAAGATTTCCTTGGTTAGGTATACTACTAGATGTTTCTTCAACTATTGGAGGGACTTGTTGTGTTGTATCACCCAATAATGTTGTAGACATCAATGGTTGATCTACTGATTGTCCCTCAAACTTCACTGTTCATGCCCTTGGTCTCACGGCTGCACGATGATGTTTCTGATTCATCCTTTTCTATAATCTGTCGGATGTAGGTCTTTCTTCCCAAATCTGGTCCTCCCTTCTTTAGGGATTTCCCTCTGCCCCCGTTATTCAGATCTTTGTTCATACAAGTGCTGGTATGATGGAGGGTGTTGGCATGAAACTACAATGCTTAAGTCTTGAAGTAAGGTGTCAAAGGACCATTCCTTCCACAAGACAAAATATCTTATGAAAAAGAATGGAAGCTAAAAAAAAAAACAAGAGTCTAAGGTTCAGGGCCCAGAGCAGGGCGTCAAAGGACTCATCCCTCCCCTAGACAAGAACAAACACACCAAAAAAAAACCTGATACTTTTCAAATCTGAAGCAGGGCATCAAAAGATTCCTCCCTCCCCAGGGTAAAAACTAGGGTTTCCAAAAAAAGCACAAGGATTTGAAAGAAATAAATCTAACTCAGGATCTGGAGTAGGGCATCAAAAACATCCTCCCTCCTCGAGACAAGAGATTGAAAAAAACGAAAAAGAAAAAATAAAAACAAGTGGAAAGAACACCTACGCTTAGGACCTGAAGCAGAGTGAGAAAACTTGTTCTCTCCCCAAGACGAGAGATTGACCCTCTAGCTGGTCCAGATCATTGTCTTGCACCTTGTTAGCCTCCCTGACAATGATGCCAAAATGTTGGTGTCCAGGAATGAACGATTTATTCACCCTTTTCCTACATTAATTTATCAATCCAAGTGTGTATCCTTTCAAGGCAACACGCAAGGTATATGCAGGGGCAAGAGTCAAATTCGTTATGGCCAAGGGTTCACGATTAAGAGTCAAAGCATTATTGTCATACTGGATTAACTACAACATTGAAAAGTAATCATAAGAATAACACATTGTAACAGCAAGCATTAACTACAACATTCGAAAAGTAATCATAAGAATCACACACTGTAACAGCAAGCATAAAATGATAAATAACACACACAGAAAGACGCAGCACCTGATCAGAAGAGCGGGCCCATCTCTCTGATCAGGGTTGCGTTAGTCATAGCGAATATGAAGATAGAAAAATAGATAGTGTTTTATAAATCTGAAAAGGGTTATTACAATCTCAATGGGGACATTTCCAGTTACAGGAATAAACTGTCTTTTATACATCGAGAGGGAGAACAACCTCTTTCCCCAAAACATGGTAACTGTATCCCCAAAAATATACATTAGTTGGAACGGCACCAGTACCAGATAGACGAGATCAGCGAGATGCCCAAGATGGTTTAGGGATCTACGACTCCAGCTGCGTGGCCTCCTTATGGTTTGGTTGTTGTTGTGAATCACGAATCTGCTGCGGGATGAAGACTTGGTCTTGTTCTCCAGAAGCTGTTGTCAAACATTCGTTTTAGTGTTGCGAATAGGCAAAACTCCACAACTTTGTTTCATTAATAAAATATTCCAATAGACAAGGCAGGGGTATTTACCTTACAGGTTTAGCATAGTAAACATAGGTAAATAAGTGCAAAAAGGTCAAAAAGGTAACGGAAATGCAACAGAAAGATATCCCGATTTGGTGCCCAACAGGTAGCGAACTTCACGTCAAGGGGTTTGAACGGCTCTATGTCGGGGAAGGTTGATCCTTCTATCATTTCCCAAGAAAAAAATGCAATGAGGACTAGGAGCCAGCTGAAATGGAATTCATAACCTTGATCCCATGCTTCTCGATAATATAGTTCCAACTGGTTAACTAGGTACTTCACCCAATTCATCTGTAGGCCTTCCACGCACTTCCCTATGAGGTCAACAACAAATCCAGTGACCTGTGTAGGTCGATTCTTCCTTACTAGATTTCCAGCTATCAATTGACATGTGAGGCACACTGTGCTATTCTGGACGGAAGATACCTTATAGCCTCTTGTTCCCTTCTCAATGTTGTCATATGTATCCTTGATCTTTTGTGCAAGTGGGCGATCTATGGCTTTTCCTG
The DNA here is from genome assembly GCA_009831015.1 of Picea engelmannii. Taxonomy (NCBI): domain Eukaryota; kingdom Viridiplantae; phylum Streptophyta; class Pinopsida; order Pinales; family Pinaceae; genus Picea; species Picea engelmannii. The sequence continues at coordinate 273,481 of ML797157.1, forward strand.
GATAAAAGTCCTGAGGGTCGGGTCCTTGCATACTCAGTTCTGTGATCCTATGGATCAACGTTGGGTCAACTATAATGCGGAAGTCTAGCCATAAGTATCCGCCATGGTAACACGACAATAGCATCTTGACACATGCATTGACTTCCTAGTGTCGTCTGAAGTGTGGTATCTTCACAACATTCAGCAGGGTGGACTGTGCAAGGTTCATCGTCCACGACTGAGGGATGATCTTCGATTTCTTCCCTTTAGTTCTAGTTAGGTAATTGTATTGGGAAAGCATAGCATAGATCTTTCAATCTTTGAGGTTGAATTCGTTGAACTTCAATGCTGTGATCTTGTCCTGCTCTGTTCGAATTACGTGTATCCCCTTTGGGAGGTATGCAGTGACCATAGTGTACTTGAAGTCTCTTGGCACACTATTATGATTCACCATGCCAGCCAGAGGTGGGTTGTAATCGGGCAATATGGACAGAATCAACTTTGTGTTTGCTAGGTCATCTTTATGCTTGGTTCTCTTCTCTACTGATGGTCGGGATGGCTCTGATCTGCGAGAAGTCCACAAAGAGGCTTCCAGTCCTCTCATCGATTATTCTTGTACACATGTAGACATCGACATGAATCTTTCAATGATGAGATCGATCAGAAATTCTTCGATAACTCTCTCTGCAATGTTGAACTCGTCCGACATACACTCTTAGGGTTGGAAATCTTTGGGTTCGAGGAGTAACTTAGACACTGTAATAGGATAGAAGGAAATGGTGCAATGATCACTATGTAAAATCAACAAGTCTGGGGGCTCAAATTCACGATTAGAAAAAGTGTTCTCGGTGCATGGCGTGACGAGATAAATAGATAACTTGGCAACATATTGTTTTCAATGGTCAAGAAGCCTTCATTAACTCTATTTTATCTGTTATGGCGCGGTCCAATGCTCTGGTGGTGAATCATAAATGCCTTTCTAGATGTTCGGGGGGTCATCCAAATGGTTATATTGGTCCCAATGGATATATTTCTTCACCATGGAGAAGTGCCATGTGATGCTACTCTGTTATCCCAACGAAGTTCCAATTTTGCAAATTTTCCTTCTGCAAAGTTTCGTCTGGAACCTTCTATAACTTGTCGATCTTAGCTCTCTTCTTACTTAGTTTTCTAGCTTTCTTTCCAGTGAGCTTCGTCTTGGTATGCCTTTTTCCATTATGATTCTTATCTTCTTTTGTCATAGTCACTTCACGTTGTTGAGATTCTTTCCTAAGAGTCGAGGGTGATACTTATTTTTAATCTAGAATAGGTACTTCAATCTTCTATGGGTCTTCTAGTGTTCTTGCAACTTCGACATCCAGGTCTATGTTGTTATATAGCTTCAATATTTTCTTTTGTTCTTCAATTAAGTGTGTGATCCTTCTAGTCATGAAATCTTATAACTCTTGCTTCTTCTACTCTAAAAGTTCTTCTTTCCTTCTAGTCTGGTCCTTCTCGATCCAAGGTTTTCCTAGTAACATGGTAAATGGGGCATTATTCTCAATAAATTTAACAATCTCAAAATCTTCCTCTATCAAAGTTCCATTGGCATTCATAGAAATTTGGGTGAGCCTTCCACATAGGTTTATCATCTTTCCTCTAAATAGACCTATTCCTCCCAATGAAGGAGTCATAGCGGGCCTTCCTATAGCTTCCCAAGTTCTTTATGTCATGAAATGCACCTGTGTTTCCTCATCTAGAACACAGTCAATGTCGAAGTCTCATATTCTTGCTTCAAGGCATTATTTTTCTTTGAAGATCTCTGATAAGCTGACATGCCAATGGTCATTTAGGGTTTCTTTTATCTGTAGCAATAATTTCTTGGATTCTTTCTGGGGTTCTTCCATAATCATAGTTTCTAGATCTGCCTTAGGGTTTTCTTGTCTCATGTTCTTTTCTTCAATCTTAGAAATCATTCGAGGGAAATCCAATACTTCATGGTCCATATCTTTGCAACAAAGACAACTAGGTCTTATTCCAGGGCATTCCTTAGCAATATGTCCTGGTTTTCTGCAACTGTAAAAGAGGGTTAATCCTCTCTTTCTTTTAAATGATTCCCAACTCTTTCTATACTGCGCAACAGGTTCATAGTAGCTAACCTGCAAACATTTCTTTCTAGGATCCTACATCCACTTGTTAGTCCAAGCATTCTTTCTATGCATAGGTATAACATATCTTTCACTATTCTTATCAGATCTATGCATATCAAACCTTATTTCATTTATTAGTGCCCTAGTTTTCAAGCTAGCACAAATCTTATCAAACATACCTAGATCTATACTTTAGAAACAAAAATTTCCACTTATATTACTTCTACAGAGCACAAAACCTTTAGATCTAGAACTTTTCACTATTCTTACCTTTATCAGAGCACAGAGCTTGTAGATCTTACCTCTTTTCTTCATATCAGTCTTCTTTCTTTAGCACAAAGATTTATAAATCAAGTAGAACAATTGTGCACTAGGGCGACAGATCTACGCAAAGAGATTTCACAGTTTCAGGTCGGATCTTTGCATAAAGCTTCTTCTTTCTCAGTTCCCAGCAATCACAGTTTCAATCCCAGAAATAGAACCATTTTTTGGCATAGGGGTAGACCCAGGGTTCAATGCTACAAGAACGCACCAACAAAACCCTAACTACTATCCCTTTCAGCAACACCTGCGAAGCAGATGAAGTCTCACCTAAGGTAGAGGCAGGGGTGGTTGTAGGACTCAGTTGTCTGCAATCTTTGTTGGGGCACAAATATTTGATTATAATACTTAACAGAGCACTTAGCACCGACGGTTCATCAATATTCAACCACTATCTACTTCACAGATAAAACAGAGAATTGTATCTTCATCTAGATATGATGTATCTAGGTTAGATCTAACCAATTTAGGCACTAAGCACATGCATATAAGTCAGATCTAACATCCATATACATCATTAGCACAAAGAATAAACAGATCTATCTATCCATATCAAATCACTTAGAAAGTAAAGACATAAACACATCAACACATTTCACAAAGTAGAGCAACATAGCATATACGTGGTGCACCCCCACCTTGGGGCTATGTCCACCAACTCTTCTTCTTTATTAGCTTCTTCAATAGGTTACATGCACAAAGCCTCAAAACCTTACTCTGCATAGGACAGGAGATCTGCCCAGCTCTCTAGATCCTCCTTACATGTGTAGATCTAAGCACACAACATTCCACATCCTCTTACAATGACTTTCTCTTAGCTCTGCAAGTCTCACACAATACGCACATAGCACTTTACAATCTTGATCACATAGATCCAACTCTAGCACTTAGCTTTTCCTTGTGATCCCCTTATTACATCACCTAGTCTTCTATATATACTTTACAAAATAGGCCTAAACATGGGTAAACCCATGGGCCGACATTCCAAACCCGTTATATTATCCCAAATCCCAAAAAATGACCCAAAAAGGGGTCGAGATCCTACGATCTCTTCTTCGTCTTGCACTTCTCCTTTGACAGGCTGTCGAAGTCCCTAAATAGGTAAAAATTGACCAAGGATCTCCCAAAACTTGGTCAAGGGCCAACACTTTGTCATTTTAGGGCTCTGTGCTTCGAAGCTTCAGAGACTTCGACATCTGGACACTTCGGAAGGTTTTAACCAATAGCAAGTTTGGATGCCCGAAATGGACTTATTTGATTTGTTGCCTTTTTCTGTGGAAGCTTACTAAGCTTACAAAGGAACTCTTGGACCTGGATGTCTCCTAAGAACACAAAATACTTGGTGGACCTGTTTCATTCTCAATTAGTGGAAAATATAATGAAATATATTTCAAACACAAACCAGAACATGAAATCACCCACCAAGAAAGCAAAAAAGATGGTGCAAAATAAGTAAATACGAGCAGGGGCCATGAAGCTGAGTGATTGAATAATGGAGAAAAATCTAAGAAAGTAACCACAAAACAGACCATTGATGGATGTATAGGGTAAAGGAGGGAAAAGGGTAGGGGTGTAGACCTAGGTTACAACATTGGATCCAACTAGAGATAACACTTCCCTGTGAGGTGATAAGACCAGTAGACCAGGTGCCTTACCTTTCAAAACCTCGCTCCCACTGGATGTAACTTACTTGTGTTTTTGTTTGTTGGGCATGTATCACTACCACTATTTCTCAACCATGCATCTATGAATTTCAAAAGACTGACTATGCCCCAGTGCCTTTATTGGGATATGGAGTCTTTATTCAATCTGAAACTTAAAACTGCAACTACACCCCAATACCTTTGTTGGGCTATGGAGTCTTTATTCACACACAACTAACTATTCAGATGAAAAAAATAAAAGGAAATAATCTATGGTACAAGAGGGACCTTCCCTCATCCTTAAACAAAATAGTGTTTCAGGAAGCACCCATTTACTAGGACTCCAAAGATCTATGCATCATCTAAATTGTGCAAGATAAATGTATTATTGTCCAAAACTTTAACCACCTTAAAAGGGCCAAGCTAGAGGTTATAGAACTTATCATTCTTAGACTTTTCATCCCTTCTGGCATCCCACCTCAAAAACATGTCACCTTCTTGAGAGATCTCTTTCTTGGTTTTCTTGTCAAAGGTTGATTTGATCTTTCTTTGGTATGCTTTGGTCATCTGATCCAATGCTTCTCTCTTTTATTGAACCTCTATAATCTGGAAGATTCTCCTTTGGATTTCATTTATCTCCTCAATCTCTTCCTGTAAGAATTTTAGGACTGGCATGCCAAGCTGGGTGGGAAAGACTGTTAGAATGTGCTCGCTTTACCATTGACAATATCACTACTATCACCCAACCATAGGCCAAAGCCACCCTCTGAGCACCTTGACCTTGACAGAGAGAAGAATCCTGGTAGCAATCCAATATCCAAGCAAGGATAATGCACCAAGAAAGAAGTAACCAAAGTTGATCAGAGATTCCAACCCAAAATATAGAATCAATAGGCTTCAGAACTAGCAACAATTCCTTCTCCAGAACTTGCGCACAAGACTGCCAGACTGCAGTGCGCACAAATGCATGTCTGCAATTCTGAGAAGTTTGTCAAATGAAATACAAGTACCCTGTATTTATAGTAATCCTGGCAGACTGTCTGAGCTGACTTCTCATTCTGGGTACTAATTAATTCATATTAATTATCTCTCTCAACCAACATCTTTTCTAGGGTTATGTTCACTTATTTTATTTCTTACGAAACATTCTAATCTTTTCAAAGGTCACAATGGAGGTTCATACCTCTCGAAGCTACCATAATATAAACCTCCTATCTAGGGAGGTATAACTGATAATGGTCTTGAGCACAAACAAACCATTCAACTTGTAGCATCATGAGCACCGTCATTGTTATCCAACTCGATAATTTCCATGACAACAGGTACAATATCAATTGATAGAACACAACTGTGTTTATCCATGGTAGTACACAACTACTCAATCTGTGACACATAGTCACAAATATTGGAACACATCCACCATAGTAGAATATCTCTATTGTCTGGAGACATGCAATCTCCATAACAATCATCTAATATCAACCTGCACAGAAAATATTGTTATGATATAAACTGAATCGTCTGGGCCATTCTTTCACTCACATCTATGAGATCTAAAAGAGCATCTACCCTCATAGTAGAACATCAATGATGGGATATCTGGACTATTCTTCTCAAGCAAGGAAGAATAATTGTCCTGATTTCTGAGCCTGGACCATTCCCCACCCTGGGCCATTCCTCCAACACTAAGCAAAGTGCAACCTCGAGAGAATGAGTCTGCCCTAAGGAATGACTATCTTTGATTGTTGAACCTGGACCATTCCCCACCCTGGGCCATTCCTCTGGCACTAAACAAAGTGCAACTTGGAGAGAATGAATCTTCCCTAAGGAATGACTATCTTACACCAACCTCCAAAACAAACCATTCCCCATGTTAACCACAATGGTAAATTGTTGTCCAGTGAGGCGGGCCAGTCTTCTTGAGTAACCCTCAAGAAGAGAGACTTCCCTAGACCATTCCCCATGTTAACCACAATGGGAAATAGTTGTTTATGGTACATCAGCAATCCATCGAACCATTTTCATTACAAAAATGACCATTCGATCTGGACCATTTTCCGAACTGGAAAATGCATGTCCGTCAGAAATATCAAACCACTTTCCGAATCTGGAAAGGAACTGCCCAACATGGACCATTTTTCAAACTTGAAAATGACTGTCCTTAATTCAATAAAATTTCAGTGATCCCTCCCAACCTGGAGAGTCATTTCTTCCCTTTCGACTAAGGTAGTTATTTCCACGATCCCCTATTTGTCTCGAAAATATGCAAAATTTATTCTAGACAGAGGATTTGTCAGGATATCTATTTTCTGCTCATCTGTGGGGATATACTGGAGATTTACTTCTCCTTGCTGGAATTTATCTCGAATAAAGTAGTATTTGATCTCAATATGTTTCGACCGTTCATGAAACATTGGGTGTTTTGATAGCCTTATACAACTCTGATTGTCACAATGTATTATGGTTGAATCTAGAACCTGATCAAATAAATCAGAGATTATCTTTCTCAACCATATTGCCTCTATGCATGCCTCACATGCTGCGAAATATTCTTCTTTTGTTGTGCTGAGTGTGACAGAATTTTGTTTCCTGTTGCCCGAAGATATGATAGCAGAGCCCAAGCTGAAATACATCCCTGAAGTACTCTTTCTATCTTATGCACTTCATGCCCAATATGAATCTGTGAATCCATGAAGCTATATATCAATGGATGCATTATATCTTAGACCATAGTTTATTGTCCCATGAATATATATTAGAACATGATTTGCAACTATCCAATGCTCATGTCTAGGTTCCCTTTGGAACTGGCTCAGTGTGTTCACGACAAAGCAAATGTCTGGTCGAGTATTTACCAAATACATCAATGACCCATTCAATTGTCTATATAGTGATGGATCTATTGGATCAGAATCTGAATCTCTTACTTTTCTTATGTTTGTAGTCATAGGAGTGTCCATGGATTTTCAATCCATCTTTCCAATCTTCTAGAGAATATTTATTGCATACTTTCCTTGTCCAAGGAATACTTCACCACGCTTCTGCCATACTTCTAGTCCCAAGTAATAATGAATGAGACCAAGATATTTCATATCAAACTCAGAAGCTAGTTCCTTTTTGCACTGGATGATGAGAGACTCTTCACCTATTAGGAATATATCATCAACATATAGTAGTAGAATCACAGGTGCATTGTTCACGACTTTGTAGTAAAGGTTTGGATCTGCATGACTTTTTGAGAAACCAAGTCGCATTAGATAGTTTTCTATTATGGCATACCAAGCTCTTGGAGCTTGATTGAGTCCATATAAGGTTTTCTTTAGTCTGCAAACATGAGTGTCTCTAGAATGTACTTCAAACCCTTGATGTTGTTCAATATATACTTCTTCTTCGATTTCTCCATTGAGGAAAGTTGTTTTTACATCCATCTAATGTAAACTCCATCCCATGGAAGCGGCAAGAGATATGATAGCTCTAATGGAAGTATATCTAGAAACCGGAGAAAATGTTTCATCATAGTCTTCTCCCTCCTTATGAGAGAACCCTCTAGCTACTAACCTTTCTTTATATTTATCCACGATTCCGTCTGCTGCATTTTTTATCTTATATACCAATTTTGAGGTTACCACTGATTTTTGTTTAGGTCTAGGCACAATTTACCATACATCATTTTTCATGATGGATTGGTGTTCTTCCTTCATAGCTTCTTTCCATTGTTTCTTTTGAAATTATTCTTAAAACATGGTAGGTTCTTCATCTAGAAGCTTTTTCATACATGTTGCATAGCTTGAGAACCTTTTAGGATTCTTACTTTTTCTAAATGTCCCATTTGGGGCCTTGAGTCTTTCTACTTATTTTAAGGTAGCTTCAAGACAAGATGGTCATTTCTTGGTCTTAGGTACGGTGTCTGAATCAATGGTCTCACATGGTTGCATAGGATGATCAGGTTGTTCCTTTTCATCATTCTGGTTTTCTGTGCTTTCTTCAATAGGATCTTCATGATCTTCTTCTTCTATAGTTTCTTCTATGGATTTCTTGAAAGTCATCTTTTCATTGAAGGTCATGTCTCTGCTGACTTCAATATTATGTTGTTCTGGAATAAAAATTCTATAAGCCTTGGATGATTCGCTATATCCCATGAATATGCTCTTATTTCCCGAGGGTTCTAATTTATTCCTTTTGTCCTTGGGAATGTCAGAGTAAACAGGACATCCAAAGATTCTTAGGTTTTCCACATTAGGTTTCTTACCTGAGAAGGCTTCTTCTGGAGTCATGTCCTTCAGTATGCGGTGAGGACTTCTATTCTGGACATACATTGTTGTCATGGTTGCTTCTCCCCATAAGAAAATGGATAAACCTTGAACGTTTAGTAGTGCCTTCATGGTTTCCTCAATAGATATTTTCTTTCTTTCTACTACACCATTTTGTTGAGGATTATTAGGAACAATCAGCTCCCTCCTAATCCCCGGTGATTTATAGAATGCAACAAATTCCTTTGATGTGTATTCTCCTCCATTATCTATTCATGAGGTCATGATTTTCTTGTTCGTGAGGTTCTCTATCTCTACTTTGAATTCTTGAAACTTGTTGAATACTTTGTCCTTTGTCTTCAGAAGATATAACCAAGTTTTTCTTGAATAATCATCTATGAAGATTACGTAGTAAAGAGAACCTCCTAGAGATTTGACTGGCATCAGAATGAAAACATATGAGTGTATTAGATCTAGAATCTCCTTAGATCTATTGTTGCTACCTGGAAATGGTTTCTTGACATTCTTTCCAAGAGCACATCCCTTGCAAAATTCTTCATGTGTAGACTGCAATTTTGGTATTCCTTCAACCATATTTTTTAGAAAAAGTAATGCTTGATAGTTAATATGAGCGTACCTTCTGTGTCAAAGTTCATTTGGATTGACTTCATCATGTACAAGAGCTTCTTCATTTTGTTCTAGTAGTCTATATAGATTTCCTTCACAGCTTCCAATAACCCTAGCATTCTCTATGCTAGAGTCTTTATGCCAAGATAACACTTTTCCATCTACGAAAGCTATTCTATTTCCTTTGTCTTCTAGGCAAGATATGGATACAAGATTATTTTTTAAACTAGGTACATATAAGACATTTCTCAAATGAACATTGTTACTTGTTTTCAACTTGACGGAGGCTTGTCCAAATCCTTTGACTAGGAAAGTGCTTTTGTCTCCAAGCTCTACCTTGTACAATGTCTTCTTCTCATTTATACTTGAGATTCTGTCTTGATATCCCTTCATCTACCTATAATATCCACTATCAATTATCCACATGTCGTCTTCAATCGTTCCTGTGAGTGATGAGTAGTGTAGGTAACTAGTCTTTTCACTCATGTCTTCACTTGACTGGTGACTGGTCATGCCTTGATCCAAAACTTCAACTTTGAATTTTCTACCTTCTGAAAGTTCCAAGAGATGTGATGGACTAAGGCACACTTGAATACCTTCTTCTTGAAAGAGATGTTCCATCACAAGGTGTTGGATCGGGGTTATAGGTTTTCTGCAACTCCTCCTACTAGTAACCCTAGTGATAATGTCTTGGAAGCTACTCCTGCTAGTAACCCTAGAGGTAGTCCTTTAGTGAGCTTAATATTCTGATGGATATGGTTCCTTCCAGTGGTTAGACTGAGTGAAGGAGGTGTGGGCCCATAACCTATTATAATGTGCTCGTTTTACCATTGACAATATCACTATTGTCACCCAACCATAGACCGAAGCCACCCTCATAGCACCTTGACCTTGACAAAGAGAAGAATCCTAGTAGTAATCCAATATCCAAGCAAGGATAATGCACCAAGCAAGAAGTAACCAAATTTTATCATAGATTCCAACCCATAAGATAGAAGCAATAGGCTTCAGAACTGGCGGCAGCACCTTCTCTAGAACTTACGCACAAGACTACCAGACTACAATGCGCACAAGTGTCTGTCTGCATTTCTGAGAAGTGTGTCAAATGAAAGACTGGTGCCCTGTATTTATAGTAATCCTGATAGACTACCTGGCCCGACTTCTCATTCTGGGTACTAATTAATTCATATTAATTATCTCTCTCAACCAACATATTTTCTAGGGTTATGTTCACTTATTTTCTTTCTTCTGGAACATTCTAATCTTGTCAAAGGTCACAATGGAGGTTCATACCTCCCGAAGCTACCATAATATAAACAAAGACAACATCTACACCATATACAAGCTGAAATGGCGAGGTTCCCAGAGACTTTTTGGTGTTTTTTATGTCGACCCACAAAGCATATTTGAGTTTAGAGTCCCAGGACTTCTTGTTTTCGGTCAACAACTTCTTGATAATCCTGATGATAGTTTTGTTTGATGACTCTGCCAGACCATTCCCCTGAGGGTAATAGGGCATGGAATGTGTCAAGGAAATGTTATGAATTCCACATAAGTCAATCATGGCTTTGGAATTGAATGCTTGGGCATTGTTCGTTATAAGCTTTTTGGGGCAGCCAAACATGGCGAAAATATTGGTTTCCAGGAAATTCATGATGACCTTGTCAGTGGCATTCCTAGTGGGCACAACCCTTATCCACTTGGTGAAATAGTCAGTGGCAGTGAGGATCCACTTGTGTTTCATATTGGAGGGTGGATTTATATCACCTACAAAGTCTAACCCCCATTACTGAAATGACCACTAGCAGTGATAGGTTTTACGGGTAGTGATAGTAACTTATTTTTTCCTGCAAAATTTTGGCATTCACTGCAGGCCCTAACAGTGGTAAATACATCAGAGAAAAGGGTGGGCCAGTAGTATCCTTCCCTTCGGATCTTGAGAGATTTGCTCTTGCAATGTTGGTGTCCTCCGCATACTCCTCTATGCATTTTTGTTGTGACTTTTTTGGCATCATTTTCATCAAGGCATTTTAATAGGATTCCAGCAAGATCCCTCCAATACAAGTTCTGGTTTGAAATGCATAATTTGATAGCCCTCAATTTGAGAGACCTGGCCTTTTTCTTCTTCACATCTAGTGGAAATTCAATATGTTGTAGAAAATAAATAATGTTTCTATACAAAGTTGAAGAGAAGTAATTTTCAAATACCTGCATGATGTCTCTTCCAGGATGTATGATCGATGCATCTGATTGGGTGAAGATTTGATGTAATTATATCACCTTATAGTTTGATCCTGATAACAAATTGGCAATTCCTTGTCCCTTGATCATCTTGGTGGGTTTTATGTGTAGGTCATACTCTAATAGTTTGACAATCCACTTCCCTCTTTTCCCCTCATTGTCTGGATGGACCAAAATCTCTTTGGCATTGTTGTTAGGATAAAGGTTGTTGTGCTAGACTGTAACACATATACCTTGAACACCTTGAGTGATTTAACCAGTGCATAAGCCTTATTTTCTAATATATCATACATTCATCTCAGCATCTCATAGATCATTGCTAAAAAAGGATATGGGTTGTTCATGACCTTCTCCATTTTTCTGCAGTAGTACAGCTACAATGGTCTCCTCGGAAGTGAAAGAGAAGATGAAGAAATCTTTGGCATAGTCAGGGTTGTCTAATATAGGGGCTTCAACTAAATCATGTTTGATCCTTTGGAATGATAAATTTTCCTCTAGTGACCATTTTATCACAACATCTTTCTTCAAAATGTTAGTGATAGGCTTCAAGATTTCAACAAAATTTAGCATAAAGCGCCTTAGGAAGTTTATATTGCCATTGAAAGACCGGATAACCTTTTTATTTATGTGGATTTCAATCTCTTGAATGGCATAAAATCGATTCGAATCAATTTTTATACATCCTGTTGATATGATGTGGCCCAAAATCTTTCCTTCTGGCATGGAAAAGTGGGACTTCCTAGGATTCAAAGATATTATGTATCTCCTTCATTTCCGAAAAACCTGCTCCAGATGTTGTAAATGTTCATCATCAGACTTGGATAAAATGGTGGTGTCATCCAAATATATAATAATAAATTTGTCTTTTTCCCCCACGAACGCTATCTCCATGGCCCTCTAAAAAGTGGCCCCTACGTTCATCATCCCAAAATCCATATTTTCATACATGAATGTTCCCCATGCGATGGTGAATGTTGTTTTTTCTTTGTCTTCTTCACACACCGCTATCTGGTTATAACCAGAGTATCCATCTAACAAGAAAATATTGTGGGCACCTACCACCCTCTGTAAAATATGATCCATCTTGGGGAGGGGGTAATTTTCTTTTAGAGAACAATTCTTGAGGTTTCAGAAATCAACACACAAGCATATCTCCCTGTTTTTCTTTCTCATCGGTACCAATTTGGCCACCCAGTTTGAGTACCTCAATGGTACAATAATCCTTGCATCCAACATTTGTTTCATCTCTTTCTCAATTATGGACATCATCATGGGATTAAATTGCCGAATCTTCTGTCTGAATGGCTTGGAGCCAACCTTCAGAGGGATCTTGTGTTGGATAATGTCAGTGTCAAATGTCTTTAAATCCTAATACGACCATGCAAAAGTATCAACAAACTTTTTTATGAGACTGACATATCTGTCGCTTTGTTCTGCAGCTAATGCTTTGGACAGTTTGATGATTTTGGGATTCTCAGTGGTCCCAATATTGCAATATGTTACCTCTTCTTATTGATTCTTCATGGAAGATCCTCTGGAAACATCATTACTGTAAAAAAACCTTTCCAATGCACTAGTCCTCTTGGAATGTGATTGGTTTTCAACTCCACAATATTGTGGCCAGTTAGTGTCTTTAGCAGATGATATGTTTGTGTATTTTCTAATTCATTATTTTCACTTTCTTGGCTTTATTGGTCAATTAAGATATTGAAGAATTCATCAATGGTGTGTAGAAATATCTGTATCTCTAGATCATCACTAATAACTTGTCAGTGCTTTATGTTGTCTTGTATGGTTGTCCTATGTCTGATTTCCACTTGATATTTAATATTTGGACCAATGGGAGGTCCAAAAGTACTGGAATCTAAGGCCAAAGAAATTGCCTTCTAATTCTCCTCTCTAGGAATGAAGGATATGTTAAATGCTAGAAAGAAATTGTCAATCAGGTCCCATACCTCATTTATGTATTGCTTGAGCCTCTGTTGTCTAGCTTGATAGATGTTCTTGAATTGATTGATGATTAACTCAGAATCACCAAAAACTAATAAACAGTCAATGGCCATGTCTTTGGCATCCCTCAATCCCAGCACCAGAGCTTCATATTTAGCTATATTATTAGTAGTTTCAAACTCCAGCTTATAAGAGAGTGTTATTACCTCTTGTGAAGGGGAAATGAGGAGTATACCTACCTTGGATCCTTCCTTTGATGAAGATCCATCAAAATACATCTCCCATACTTTGTTTGATTGATTTGTCAATGGTTGATCTTTTCATTGGCCAACTAATATTTCGGGTTCATCATCATTTAAATGAAAAATAGATGAGCCGATCTCACCCTCAACAACATAAATTGGGTGATTGCTTGGGTTTGGATGGTCATTGTGTTCGACAACACAGGTATTCCAACAGAGGACGAACACCTTCAGTAACCACTCACATAACCAGATCAAAGATCAACACACCGATGTTTTCACGTGGTAAAACCCCTACGGGGAAACATCCACAGCCCCAGCCAACGCGGCCACTTGGAGCAGTTTATTAATGCAAAGAAAAAGATTACAGAGATATTTTACAAGAGAGTTTCTCACAATCGATCGTCGGCAAATGACCCTCCATGCTCTTTAAATAGAGATCATGGACCAATCGGGTGTTAAGCCACAGATCAATGGTCGTTAAGATCGAGGAGAGTATGAACCGTCGGACCACTCTATGTCGGGAACATATCGTGACCGTCGGATTGCCTAACTACAAATGCATACTAATGCATACTAAATAAACACACTTTTACCTAACGACATATTAGACCAAGTAGATCTTAACTAACTCCTAAGTGTCTAAATATCCTA
>ML797157.1:291694-305194 GCA_009831015.1 Picea engelmannii
ACATAACCAGATCAAAGATCAACACACCGATGTTTTCACGTGGTAAAACCCCTACGGGGAAACATCCACGGCCCCAGCCAACGCGGCCACTTGGAGCAGTTTATTAATGCAAAGAAAAAGATTACAGTGAGATTTTACAAGAGAGTTTCTCAAAATCGATCGTCGGCAAATGACCCTCCATGTTATTTAAATAGAGATCATGGACCAATCAGGTGTTAAGCCACGGATCAATGGTCGTTAAGATCGAGGAGAGTATGAACCGTCGGATCACTCTATGTCGGGAACATATCGTGACCATCGGATTGCCTAACTACAAAAGCATACTAATGCATACTAAAGAAACACACTTTTACCTAACGAAATATTAGACCAAGTAGATCTTAACTAACTCCTAAGTGTCTAAATATCCTACCACATTGATTATATAGGATAATATTACCTCTATGTATAGCCTCCTATGTTCCCCTCCAAACACATGGATGATGGCATAAGTGAGGTCCATTTGTAATGATCCTCCAACCTTCTTAGTGCAAGTCTTGGATAAGAGCATACCAAACTTCGAGGGAATGTTAACCACAACAGTGTCCATCACTATACTCTTCATTAGTAATTGTGCCAAAGAAACCACCATATCTTTTATAAGTCCGAGACATTTTACTTTCTTACAATCAAAGGAGTACAGGTCTTGGTAGGATTTGGTGATCTCGAGACCTAGTTCTTCCATAACAACCTTGGGCATAACATTGTGCGAGGCTCATGAGTCCATAAGATAATTATGTAGGATCTTATCATGGAAATTTAAGGATATATAGAATGGTGGAGAAGCATCAGAGCCATCCTCAATGTGTGGACCCACAGTAATGGTTGGGTTCTCATCCTGTAGACTAATTACATTAGAAGATACAATAGAAGTAGTTGGCTACAGAAATTTCATGATAGATTTTTTGAAAGGCTCATTCTTCATTGATTCGGTCAAAGGCACAGGGATATTGATCTTGCTCAACTCATGCTCTAGGCTGAAAAAGGTTGGTGTCTTATCAACATCCTTTGTTTCATGGACTAGAGGTTTAGATAGGGGAAGTTGTTGAGCTTTAGATGACATACCTTTACTTGGATTTGGCTTGGGAGGAACTTCATCATGTTTGTTTTGATCAGGGGTAGTAGTTTTGGGAGCCCCAGCTCTAGGCCTCAATTCATATTTCTTCTGGGGTTGGCCTTGAATAAATCCCTCTTCCCCTATCTGATCATCAAACTGATTTGAGAGTTCGGATACCTCATATTATTGTTGTCTTAAGTGACTGGTATAAAAATCTTCTTCATTTAAAAGTACAACAACAATATCATATACAAAATCATTGTCTACATCTACCTCTTCAATATGATGGTCTTGGAAAGGAGGCACTACCCTTTGATCATCGGAATTCCTCCTTTCTCTCTGCATTATCTGAGGGGAATCATTAGACCTTCTAAAATGGTTTGGATTTCTATTTCCAGCCCCTTGAAAAGCTTTGTTTGGTTGTTTAGATTCCCATTTCATCTTATCTACTTTAGATGTCAAAGCCTTCAAAGTTTTGGTCATTTCATCAAGTTTGGTATCAGACAGGGTTGGGTTAAAGGAGGTAAGGGAATCTTCTTTTTGTTTTTTTTTGTCTTTATCAGATCTGGTCTTTAACCTGTTTGATGCCAATATATTGGATTCAACCTCAATGGATGATTCATGCATGGAAAACAAGGTGGTGGGTCTTCTCTCCCTCAACAAAAGGGAGAACTCTACATCAAATGCATTGGAATAAGGGATATTGGTAGAGGCTTCAGTTGGTTTGATCTCATCTGGGATTCTACCATAAATCTTATTGAATCTCTTGGTGAAGTCTGAAATAGATTAACCATTCTTTCTCCTTAGATCCACAAACTCAGTGATGTAGTAGAGATATTCTCTCCTATCTCCCCATTTCTTTATGAAAGCTTCATCTAACACCTCAATATCTGCGATGGAGGCTGGAGGAAGAACCCGGAACCATTTCCTTACTTCCCCATCCAGACTTTGCACAAATAACCTCATCCACACATCTGTGGTTGGAAGTGCATGTAATCCTACAGGAAAAACTAGGGGTGCATATCTGGCAACAATTATGGCATCCATGTTGTTAACAACCATTGCTTGTGAAATAGGAATATGAAGATTTATGGGGGCTAGAAGGGTGGATGTTGAACTGGATGATGAAGTAGAGTCAGAAGTTGAATATTTCGTAGGTTTTTTGGAATTGTGATTCTCAGGGCTAGCAAATTCTAACTGCTTGTGATTATTAAGAGAAGTAGACTCTTTGGGAACAACTTTACCCTTGAGGGGGGAGGTATATCTCTAAGCTATGGTGGATTTTCTTAGTTTCCTTTCTGGCTCGGAGACTACTATGTCCTTCTTAGGGTTAGGGTGAGCCTTTATGGATTTTATGTGTTCATATTTGGATCTTTTGAGTCCTTTTCTGGGAACCAATATTTATTTCGTAAATTCTACTCAGTGAAGTCGCCAGGTGAAAGATGGAAGTCTGTCTATGTCTAATCTTTGTTCACCATCAAAGGTTAAATATATTCGATGTCGTTTTCCCTTGGAAATATATTTCATTACTCAATTCCCCAACAACGGTCCCATAAAGATGTTGGTCCTAAAGTTTGCACCTGGCTGCTAAAGGGAAGATCTAGGCCACCTCAAGTTTATAATGATTGGTTTTTTTTGATAAGTTGGTTTTGTTGGTCCACTTAAGGATAGGTTTTTGAAGATGGTAATATAGTTGGACATGCCACACAGTATAATATTAGTCTCTCCTTTTCCAATGGTATGGATATTAATGAACAATTGGGGATATGAAAACACAAACACAAGAAACAACAACAAGAAATGCAATGAATCACTTGCTATGTGAGAATAAAGACTTAAAATAATATTTTAAGACTTAGGAAAATATTCTAATGAAAATCATTCAACAGGTTGTCGAATAATAGGTCTTTCGCTAAATAATAGTTGTATAACAGGTTGCATAATAAGAAAAAAGATGTACTAAAACAATGGTTGAAAGAATAAGGAAATGTACATCTGCACACATCGCAGAATTTCCATAAAAGCCAAGATTAAACACATAAATATTTGAGTAAGAGAACACAATTGTCATCAACATATATTCACTAGGTAGAGAACTTTACAGTCAACTGCGCAGGTCTATCCCTTTTGTTGCTTCTATTCTTCTCCAAAAACTAAACCTCTAAAGCATACAAAAAATGCTTATTTATTAGAGTTGCAAAGGGTCTCGTCCATCTAGGACTGAGGCTTCACTTTGTGTTCCCAATTGTGAACAACTTATTAACTTAACTATGACACTATTGGAGTGTAGTGATGCATACTTCAAACATAACTTAATTAAAAGAGACGTGATTCATATCAAACACGAATGATCATTAATTATGCATTAAATTGAAATGTCTCAACTTAAATAACTAAAAATTGTTGTTGATGGTAGACCAGACTCATATATAATTTGAATTGCACTAGGTCTTTGACAGAAACTAGGTCAGAGTGACATAATTGAGTCTTCTATTAATATTTTCATGTACACGAGTTGTTGGAGGCCATTGGAGAAAACTGAAAGTGTGGTCGTGTCTTTCCCCCACTTATCTCTTTGAGGACAGAGGCAAGTCGTGTTGCACTTTTCTAGAGTCTGGTAATGTAGTTTCCCTGCTCCTAGTTTGGCGTCCCCTTTTAAAACTTTCAAATATGCAATAAATGCGGGTGAGCCACCTCGGAATTTCAGCATTCGGAGGTTTCAGAGCATAGAGGATGCATATCCTTCAGAGGACAAAACCCCTAAAGTCGTTACCCAACACTAATCACTTATTAACCCAATATTACCTTTAACCTTCATCATTTCAGGACTTCAAGATTCCTTCTCTTTAGGATTTGGGATCTTGCACTTGTTCTTGATAGAAATCTCCAAGAGTAATATCTACCGAAGTTGACGTGGCAAGCAATGAAGTCAACTGTTGACATTTCACAGAAAGTAGGGTAACACATGTCACTTGAAGTAATGCATTTGTTAGCCCCAAATGTGTCAAAAATGGGTTCCACGTGTCTTGAATGACATATACCACATGTCAGTGCTAGATGAATGCCACGTGTCAGTGACATTTCGAAATTTTGGGGTTGCGTTCTTGTCTTGAAGTAAAACCACCTGAATTCATTAATTCACGAGGTGACATGGAAGTGAGGGAACACTTCAGTGCTTTGGAATTTTGGGGCTCTACACTTCGAAGCTTTGGAGGCTTTGACACTTCAACATCTGGACACTTCGGAAGATTTGAACCAATGGCAAGTTTGGATGGTTGAAATGGACTACTTTGATTTGTTTCCTTTTTCTGCGGAAGCTTACTGAGCTTATAAAGGGCTTGTTGGACCTAGACATCTTCTGAGCACAAAAAAGAATTGGTGGACCTACTGCATGCTCAACTAGTGGAAAATATGATGGTAGGTATTTCAAACTCAAACCAGAACATGAAATCACCCACCAAGAAAGAAAAAACGATGGTGCAAAATAAGTAAATACGAGCAGGGGACATGAAGATGAGTGATGGAATAATGGAGAATAAGCTAATAAAGCAACCACAAAACTGACCATTGATGGATGTATAGGGTAAAGGATGGAAAATGGAAAGGGTGCATACCTAGGTTACAACAACCCCATTCATCAAGCTCATGAATACCCCTGGGGCATTTGTCAATCCAAATGGTAAAACAAAAAACTCGTAATGTCCAAACCTCATCTTAAATGAGGTCTTAGGAATTTCTTCCTCCTCGATATGTAACTGGTGATGCCCTGATCTCAATTTGATCTTTGAAAACATCGTCGCACCTTTCATCTGATCAAACAAATTGTCTATTCTTGACAACGAATATTGGTTCTTCATCATTGCCTTGTTCAATTGACGGTAGTCAATGAAGATTCTTCACAACCCATCCTTCTTCCATATGAAAATAATAGGTGCACCCCAAGGTGACACACTTGGACGTATACTAGGTCCAACAACTCCTTCAGTTGCATTTTCAACTCCTGTAACTCAGGGGCCACCATTCGATATGACATTATTTCTATCATCTCAGTCCTAGGTTTCAGGTCAATGGTAAATTCCAATTCCCTCTCAGGTTGAAAACTTGGTAAATCTTATGGGAATACGTCAACAAATTCTCATACTACCGGAAGGTTTTCTAGTCCTTCCACCACACCCTTTTCATTCAACACAAGGATTTCATATAGCTTGCATCCCTTGCACATGCTCTTCTATAGTTGTAGGGAGGAGATGAACCTTAGGGAAACTCCCTCATTTCTTCCTACAATCACTCGTCTATGTCCCTCATCATCGACCAAACTCAACCATTTCTTCTTACAGTTGAGTATCGCCTCCTGAGATTCCAACCAATCCATATTGATCATGACATCATAATATCCTAAGATCATGATGTACAGGTTGGTCTTCGTGATAAAATATCCCAGTTTAAGGCTACAGTATGTAACCTTTCATCCAACCTTTTGTTTGGCTCCCAAATCCATTTCCACGTAGCTAAACTCGTCTTGTTCAACTGGCTTTACCTTAATTCTTTTTAGTGCTTCACCAGAAATAAAAATCTTTGTAGCACCTGGATCTATCAAAATACTAAAGTTCTAGTCAGTGATGGTACCTTACATCTCGAGGAAATTATACTGGTGCTCGTCCTGGGGGTTATTCACCATTGCATGAATCAGATGGGCCTTGCCCAAATCTGCTATGGTAGTGTGTCTGGCTAACCTGATTTCTCTGGCCCTCTAAACTAGATAGTCACACTGGTAATGTGGCTCTCCACATGTCTAACATCCAGTCTTCAGTCGAATAATCCTGGTCCTCGAAGTAGAACCTGATGGCCCACTGGCCTCGAACGCTAGTTTGTTCTATTGAACAGGTCGGAACTACTACTACTACAGATGACGTTGTTGTTGGTGTTGTGGTCCTCTATAGGGATTTCATTGTTCAGGCACCAGTCATCGTCGTGTCATGAATGTGGATCCTCTAGGAGTGCCTTGATACTTTGGTGGATGTATAACTGGTGTCTAATGCTATTGTGCACCAAATGTCGCATGTCCCATTTGTCTCACAGGAGTCCTGCTCTGACCCTCATTTATCAGCTCTTCCTTATCTATTAGGGCCTTCTCAATAACATCGTGCAAAGTCTAAGGCATTAATATCCTCACATTAGCATGAATGATGATGTTAAGTCCAAACACGAACTTGTTGACCTTAAGATTTTCAGTTTTCAAATGTGGAGCATACTTAAGCATCTCCACGAAGTGGAACTCATACTTGGGCACCGTACGACTGCCCCCATCGTAAGGCGTTGAACTCATTAATATGATGCTCAATGAATTTCTCCAATAGATACCTCTCCTGGAACCTATCCTCGAAAACTTCCCATGACACGTCTTCGATGACCATGTTTAGTTGTGGTAGGAGCGTCTTCCACCATAGCAGAGAACTCCCCTTCAACTGAAAGATCGCCATGTAGAGCTTCATGTTGGAGGTATAGTCACGAAGTGCAAAGCACATTGCCATATTATCCAACCATACCTCGACGACTGCATCGTCCGTGGCACAAAATAACTCGGGAAACTTAACCTTCTCGAGTTATCAGTGAAAGCTACCAGTACCGGTTGGGGCACATAGTGGACCCTTAGGAGGTACTGGTGCCCTGGCCTCATCTCTATCTAGATGAGTAATCGTGGCCTCTGACATCCTCTAAAAGGACCTCATCAAAAAAGCAACATCCCCCATAACTATATTTTCATGTCCGACAACTTGTTCTTCTCCTTGGGGGTTAGACCCCTCTGGCATAGATGGTATTGGAGGTGTCATGCCTCGTCCCCTAGCACAGCGTCGTTTGCCTCCACGACATCCCCTAACCATGAATACCTACACGAATACAATTCAAATTAGTTACTGATAAATTATAATTAAGTGTTGATACAGAGGAAGGCGTAATGATCCCAAGTCACAGGGTTGAACCCGCTCTTATACCACATGTAATGACCTCGTCATTTAACAACAAGCGTCATACAAAAGACAATTTTTTTTCTTTTGTGTTAGAAAATACACATCACATGTAATGGAAACATCATCAACACGTCATTCACATATATTAATGAAACAATACTATGCATTAATAATCATTTATGACACAATGCCGACACATCATCATCATGAACCATGACATGCATATCAATGTATTAACACATTAATTATCAGTCTGAAATCATTGCACTCTATAATTAATAACTGTACAAATCTTAAACGTTCAATGCATATCATAAGGACCATCATCAGATAACACCAAGAAAACATAAGATAACACAATGAATCATAAGGATCATAAATATAATCACAAGAATCACATAATATACTACCCACCCAACCTACCCTGCAAGGTTAGGACCTCCAGGACACATAAGCAATGCTCAATCCCAGGTTCCAATTGATTTTAACCATTTAAGGTCTCAGGGCTAGCGACTGTTCTGAGAAACAAGAAGGTGTCTACATACCCCCTAACACAATCAATCTAATAAACTAGCTAAACACATAGTCTACGATCATCGATCTCATCAATCCATTAATCCTAAACATCAATTAATTAAGGAAAAGGAGTAATCATTCCCATAACACATAATAGACCATATTAAATTCAAGGCGCAAGGCCCAGTCACAGAATACGGTCATCCGTCAATAATAAATTTTCATTACGCGCTAGAAGACTAATGTCTAAGAACATCATTTATTACATAAAGCCATTGTGCAAAACCATCATTTATTACAAAAATCCATTTTCACATGAAGTCTAAAATCTATAACTATCATTTATTACAACAATCCATTTGTGCAAGAAAATCTAATTACTAAATCCATTATATGATGACATAATAGAATGCACAAGGTAAAATTCATCATTTTTATGGCGTCTAAGTAACTTCAAATCAATCAATACAACATCTATATTACATGGCAACGAGAATATAACTACTTAGTTCTTTATTACATCAACATTCATTCAACGATGCCATGAAAACAAATTGTGAACAATCACCCATCAACATCAAATTCATTGTGCGCGAGGGTTACAATTTCTAAACCAACGATGCATCAATGACATTAAATGGTGAAATAGAAATCTAGTTATTATGATCATCATACGTCAATAATTTAAATGTGCACGTGTATTTATCAGTTTGTTTCATGGTGTGGAGGAACTTAGCTACCTAATTCGTCCCTTTTTTAATCTATTTTGTTGTAAGCGGGTAACACTCAATGATTCCTGGTGCAATAAATCAAAGTACTTTATCAATAAAACAACACATCAGTCCAAGGGAGCAAGCGAATCTGAACTCAAGTAGCTTAGCTAACACTTTCATATTGAGGTTTTTTTATAGGATTAGGTAAGGAGAGGCAGATTTACAGTTTCATTACGCACACCCAAAAGAAGATCAATGTATTAATTAACACCACTTTTCCATTGTGCAACCATATATATAAACAAAATAAAAATCATTAGTAATTCATGATTAATTAGTTCAATGATTCTTAAGCTATCTCACATATTCATATATGAAACTTTTTAGGGGAATTAGTTTAACAACCACTCAACTCGAAGATGACATAATTTCATCGAGAGGATTAGAGAGGGACCCACTTCTACTTAATCCATAGAGGAACTTCGATGTTAACCACAATTTGACCATGAAGAGAGGTAAACTAAAGCCTTAGTACTAGTATAAGATTCTAAAGCTAATTGTGCCCCCAAATAAAGAACCCAAAATTTAACAAGTAGTAAAGGAGGGATTTGAGGTACTTTACATTGGTGTAAGAAGAACAAAAGGTAGACCCCATCTTAAATAAGCATTGGAGAAATTCAGAACTAAATCACATGCTCTTGTAAAATAATTAAGGGAGGATCTTTACGCCGACTTCCAGCTATCATGACAATTAGTGAACATGGATTTAATTTTTGAATTAATAAAGAGCAATTTTAGAAACCTATAATTGTTGTCATGAATTAAGGACTAGCTCATGTCACTAATCGTTGGCGATCATTTAAGAAGGTTTAGGTGTCAATGAGTTGCTGGCAGGAAAAACACCCATTCTGGACGAAGAGAAACACTCTAGGGAATCCATCCTAGAAATGGCGCAATTACTTGTTGGATATCAAAACTCAACAAAAATGAAAATGTTACGCAACAAAACAAAATTATTGGAGTGAAAACTACAGGTGAGGACGCACTCAACAAGGGGAGAAACATCTTTGAAATAAATTGCTAAGGGAAAAATAAATTGAATGTAAAACCAACCACCAAACGAAGCTCAAAATTCTGGAAAACTCTAAGGGAAAAACACCACAGTGAGGACTCAAGGTTTGTCGGGAAACTCTGATGGAAAATTCACCCCAGTGATCAACGTTTGGTGTGCTTATGGGCAGCGCGGGACTCAAAGAAAAGTGTAGTGTTCTAATCCTTCAGAATGCACAAGCTCAATACATGGATGGGCATACATCATCAAGGGTCGACCACACGAATCCTTCTTATAGAAATCGCAGAGGGTGGGGATCCTAGAGCGCAAATGATCCTAGCTCGGATTTGGTGCATGGCAGGGTTTCATAGAACAAGTAAAGAAAAAGGGGGAAAATGACAACACTCACACAAGGAAGGCACATGCATCCGTTGAATGAACCCATCACTACGAGAGTAGAAGTTACCAAACATTCGCCCAAGGGAAGGGGAAAACTCTGATTTGGGATAATAGTGTGGCTCAACGAGATAACGGCAGAGTGTGCTTCTCCATTACTTAACATTGGTATTTAAATTCTGCACAGAAATACTACAACATTACTAGAAATAGGTACATAGTGGGTAACATTTTCCCAACCAATCATGGGCACAATACAATATAACTTAAAAGAGAATGAGTATAGAAGAGTTTAAGTTCTAAAAAAAGAGTTATTATACAAATATTATTCCAATAAACGTTGAATCAAATTTCTGCGTTTTTTTTTTTAATTTACATTCATATTACCAGTTCAGATTTGAAGGAAATTTATAGTGGGGAAAAATGTACTGGCAACAAAATAAAAAGCAAGGAATATTTAATTTCACACACATCTAGATCCAGAAAATCATTACAACTTCCAACTATGTATAAAACCACATACAAAAATTTTAACTAGTTTACAAATGAAAATTTGTGAACATGTGTACTGTAACCTAAGGCAAAGAATATGAAGTTGGTGTCCCACGCTTGTGCTTCATCCAGCTCCTTGCTTACTAATTGTTGAGACCTCACTGGCACCTCCTAGCCAACACTAGGGATACTCTTCTTCCCCCTGAGCCCCCCGAGCTGCAAAGGGGCCACACACACAAACTAGAGAAAAGATAGCTCCCATATCATCTCGCAAGGTCTAGCTACCACACTCTACTCTAGTTGGGTATGCCAACTCCCACAAGAAAAACCATTCAAGAAACATATGGCATCATAACCTTACTCATACCAATTGTGATCCATTCCTCTTCTCTACCATTACTTTTATAGAATCGTCTTAGTGACCACTTTCTAATTGCACGTTAAATTATTTTTATTAAATTTTAAGTAGGAAAAACTCTCCCCCATACACATGTCACCCAATCCCTTAGTTGCACCAAAAATTCATTTAATTAATTAAATTAATTTCCAATTTCCCTCACCCACCTAAAATCTTTTCTAAAAATGCTCCTTTTTGTCCCTTTATTCCCTCAATTTCCTTTAATGACAGATGCCTTTCTTAAAGCTTAGTTGAGTTTTATTTAGGAAAGTTCTCTAGACTAGATTCCTTTCTATGTTCCACATCCCTTTCTTCATTTAATTTCCCCTTTTTGTATAAGTTCCAAATTAGTATGTCTTTGCACAGAAAAAATAATTAATTATTAGATAAATTATTTCTCCTTTAAATTCTTAATTTGATTTTTATTCATCCCCCTTTTATTAATTGATTAATTAATTTTTAGTCCGCATACCCTATTTAGACCTAGGCTTTAATTTCAACTAGTCTTAGCAATTTTTTAAGGGAAATTTTATAATTAATAAACTTTATTCATACAACATTTATTTTAAGGCTGACCACATCAAAATAAAATATTGGTTTCTAGGCACCTAGGTTCATCGAATCACCAGTGTTAAAAATCATGATGTTCCCTTCAAAATGAACTACATGCTCCAAGGGTGCCACTCGCCTTTATTTGTGTTCCATTTATGCGACGTGCCCTTCAAGACACACTATGTGCTGCAAGGGTGCCATTAGCCTTTATTCTTGTTTCATTTATGTGGCGTTCCCTTAAAGACGCACTACGTGCTCCAAGGGTGCTACTCTCCTTTGTTCATGTTTCATTTATGCGATGTTCCCTTCAATGTGCACTACGTGCTCCAAGGGTTTCACTCACCTTTGACTAATTTTGGTACACATCCAACCCTTGGAGTCAATACTCCATTAGGCAACCTTTTCAGAGACTAAGGACCTTGCCTTATTGTGTTCCCCTTAGAACATTCATGAATGACTATCTCAGTATTCCCTCACAACATCGTGTATCTCTCGATCTAGGTAATCGTTAACCTACAGTTCGATCCACGATGAGAGTGATAGTAGGATGTGGCAGGGATGTTTCCACACCTCTCCCTCATTATCTATGGTTGTCATGCATGGCCCCTTTACTCTGAATGTGAGTCTGATTAGCAAGCAATCATCATCCTTCATCCATCAATGAAACATGTCAGCGATCCATAAACAACATGATAATATACCCGATCATATGTCACATATGCCTAAATAGAAATACCCAAACCTTATACAGTATACTCCTTGACTGGATCCGGAGTCCAAGGAGGTACACTAATGCCATCAACATTCTCAATCTGTCAATATTCATGCACACTCAGGAGAAACCAGTCAATAGCATATGTCTATACATAAATAACATAACATAACATCATAATCCACAATCTCATCATCAGAATCCATAAGCGAAGTAGACAATCATATAATGAACCAGATCCCTTGCACACAAGTGTCCTAGAAGAATAAGTCACATCAGGTGTGTGCAAGAGAAGGATGTTACAGATGGGATGATGGTTGGGCATTATTCGATTTGGTGAAGTTGAAGTTCGACCAAGAGAAACGGTTGATCAATCGATACGTCGATGGGTCAATGGTCAAACATCGATTGAATTTGGAAAAAATGTTTGGATTGTTCAAGAGAATTGATTGATGGTCAATGAAGGAAAGGGGGTGATGATGTGTCATGCCACATCAACATCCATGTGTCATGCCATGTCATACAAGTTGACACCTCAGGATGACATGTCATTCCATGTCAACATCCACATGTCATGCCACATTAGCAGTTGTCACATCATCCTAGAAGGGGTTGATGACTGATGATCGGTTCAGCCGAATTGGGGAAATAGTTTTCTACAATCATTGGGGCCACCAATAGCCGATGGTTTGATGGTCAGGCATCGACCGAATTGGTGAGAAGTTCCATTCGCCAAGGGAACTCATCGATATTCGATGGTCAAATCGATTGGTTTAGTTTCTTACAGAGGTTCAGATACTTGTTTCACCAATCTATTGATCAACATTTTGTTGTCTTCATTTTTTCCTTGTAATATTGACTATCATATGCAACAAAACCATCAACATATTTAACCATGCTATCAACCTTTTTACTAGATAAACAATTAATCATTAGCCACATTCAACCATCATAACATCTTCATTTCATGTATAATAACAAACTAATCTTAGTCTATATGCATGTTATGTATATGCCCAAGAACTTCCATATGCACTAAAATATTATGTGTGTGTGTGTCTGTGTGTGTGTGTGTGTGTGTGTGTGTGTGTGTGTGTGTGTGTGTGTGCACCATGCATTAATTCTTAGCATGCTTACTAGTGCATATACATTCTAGTTATCTAACTTCTTGCACTTCCAGCATTCATGTGCTTTAAAATGATAAACATATAGAAGATTTCTCAATATTAAGAACTATATTAATAAAACAAGACATAAGTTAAATTATCCCCCATTATCATGTCTACCTTGTTGTCCATGGTCTTAATTTTTTGTTACAACAATTCTATGAACATCATATATCCTCATGTAGAATTTTCTAGCTTCATTTGTTATATTTGGTTGTCCTAAAATCCCACTGGATTCTTGCAACATTTTGTTCTCTTATTCCAATAATATGTGCATTGTTGCTTCCTTTTTTCATCCCTTGCTAGCCAAGTTCAACATGGCCACTCCACATTTCCAACCCACAGTGGCATTAAAACCTCATTAGCTACCACATTAACCTAGGTAATCTTGTCTAACTTTACCTTTCTTGAAATTTCCAACACTCATAGTGTTGTAATAT